>CAUYPK010087533.1:0-94195 GCA_963574355.1 Loris lydekkerianus | reverse complement strand
TGGAAGGCTTGAGTTTTTAATCCAGTCAGCCAATCTATGTCTCTTCAGTGGGGAATTCAAGCCATTAACATTTATTGAGATAATTGATAAGTGTGTTAGTATTCTATTCATCTTATTTTGTGAGAGTCCATTGCTTAGTTTATGGATGTTAGGTTCTGTCCTTTAATTTCTAAGTTCTTACTTTGCTGCTGATCCATTGTGATGGTCAGTGTATAGGACAGGTTGAAGTATTTCCTGTAGAGCTGGTCTTGTGGCAAATTGCCTCAATGTTTGTATATCCATAAATGATTTGATTTCTCTGTCAATTTTAATGCTTAGCTTAGCAGGGTACACAATTCTGGACTGGAAATTGTTCTGTTTAAGTAGATTAAAGGTAGATGACCATTGTCTTAATGCTTGGAAAGTTTCATTAGAGAAGTCTGCAGTCACTCTGATGGATTTGCCCTTGTAGATCAACTGGCACTTACTCCTGGCAGCTTGCTGAATCTTTTCTTTTGTCTTGACTTTGGACAGGTTCATCACAATGTGTCTTGGAGAAGCTCTGTTAAAATTGAGGCGACCTGGGGTCCGATATCCCTCTGAGAGCAGTGTGTCAGAATCTTTGATGATATTTGGGAAATTTTCATTTATAATATTTTCTAGTATGATTTCCATTCCTCTGGGAAATTCTTCTTCCCCTTCTGGGATTCCTATAACCCGTATGTTGGAATGCTTCATAAAATCCCATAATTCTGACAGTGAACATTCTGCTTTCTCTATCTTCTTTTCTATCTAAGTTATCTTTAACTATCTAAGTTATCTCAAGAACTTTGTCCTCTACCTCTGAAATTCTTTCTTCTGCATGGTCTAACCTGTTGCTGATACTTTCCATTGCATCTTTAAGTTCCTTAATTGACTGCTTCAGTTCCTTTAGCTCCACTATATCCTTTCTATATTCTTCATATCATTCATCTCTTATTTGAATCTGTTTTTGGATTTCCTTTTGGTTATTTTCCACTTTATTAGCAGTTTCCTTCATTGTTTCCATCATTTCCTTCATTGTTTTCATCATGTGTATTCTAAATTCCTTTTCTGTCATTCCTAACATTTCTTTACAGGTGGAATCCTCTACAGTAGCTACCTCATGGTCCCTCGGAGGGGTTGCTCTGGACTGCTTCATGTTGCCAGGAGTTTTCTGCTGATTCTTCCTCATGAGCGATTTCTGTTATCTGTTTCCTTGCCCTAATTTCCCTTTCACTTACTCTTACTCTTTAAGTTCCCGTACCTGTGGACCAGTGTGCCAAAACCCATCTCACTCTGCCCTGAGAGTTAAGGCTGTAAGGCAGCTCAGTCCTTACCTTTAGGCTGCTCAGTCACTAGGTTACTAGCTCCCACCCGATCCTTGCTCTGCGACCCTGAGGGTGGAGCTTTACGGGGCAGTTCTCTCACAATGGCTCCCTGCAGCCCACAGCCAAACACCATTAGCTCCATCCAGCTTAGCGGCTCAGCCTGGGGCCCTAGACAACACCCAAAGCTCTCTGCACTCTTGCTCAAGCTCTCCCCAAGGCAGTTCAACTGAGTGCCAAGTCCAAAACCACCAAAACAGTTCACAGGTAAGGTTTTTCCGGTTTGCAGTCTCACTGCTGCTGTACTTATAGCTGCCGGCGGGATTAGACTGATCGAACACATGCAACCCCTTGCCAGTTTTCCACTGTTTTTGTCCTCCTCTTGGGGTCCATAAGTCTCTCGCTGACTCCCTGTATCCTCAAAGGGATGATTATAAGCAGATCCCACCAGCCAGAGATGCCTGGACTCACGGTGCCCAGTTGTAGGGAAGCTGTTACTCGGCCACCATCTTGCTCCGTCTTGCAACTTCCTCTCTTTCTGTTCTCTTGACAAAGGCTTGCAGTGCTATAAATTTCCCCCTTAGGACTGCCTTTGCAGTATCCCAGAGGTTCTGATAATTTGTGTCTTCATTATCGTTTTGTTCCAAAAATTTGGTAATTTCCTTCTTAATCTCATCTATGACTCAGGTATCATTCAGCATAATGTTATTTAGCTGCCATGTTTTTGTATGAGTATGCAGATTCCTGTTGTTACTGAGTTCAACTTTTATTCCATGGTGGTCCAAGAAAATGCAAGGAATAATGTCTATTCTTTTAAATTTGCTGAGGTTAGACTTGTGACCCAAGATGTGATAGATTTTGGAGTATGTTCCATGGGCTGATAACAAGAATGTGTATTCAGTTTTGTTAGAATGAAATGTTCTGTAAATGTCTGTTAAATCCAAATGTTGAACGGTTAAGTTTAAATCTAAAAATTTTTTGCTTAGCTTCTTATAGAAGGATCCATCCAACACTGCCAAAGAAGTGTTAAAATCTCCGACCATTATGGAACTGGAGGAAATCAAGTTGCTCCTGTCTGTTAGAGTCTCTCTTATAAATTGAAGTGCATTCTGATTGGGTGCATAAATATTAATAATTGAAATCTCATCATATTGAGTATTACCCTTAACAAATATGAAGTGACCATCCTTATCCTTCCTTACTTTTGTTCATTTAAAGCCTATTGTACCTGTGAATAAAATTGCAACCCCTTCTTTTTTCTGATTTCCATCTATATTCTGGAATATAGATGACCATCCCTTCACCCTGAGTCTACATTTATCTTTTAAGGTAAGATGAGATTCTTGTATCCAGCAGATATCTGGCCTGAGTTTTTGTATCCAGTCAGCCAACCAGTGCCTCCTTAGAGGATAATTTAAGCCATTCACATTAATTGAGAATATTGATTAGCCTGGTAGAATTTGGGGTATCGTGTTTTTCAAAAGTCCAGTGGAAATTTTTAATCCTTTCGCCACTGTGGAAGTTGGAATTTGATCAAAAATTTCTGAGTGAGTTTACTTTTGTGGTGGAGCATTGCACTGGTCATTATGGAGGATAGGTCTGAGAATAAACTGGAGAGGTTGTTTGCTTATGGCAAATTTCTTTAACATGTGAATATCATTAAAATATTTAATTTCTCCATCATAAATGAAACACAGTTTAGCTGGATACAGGATCCTAGGTTGAAGGTTATTTTGTTTTAGGAGATTAAAAGTTGATGATCACCTTCTCATAGCTTGAAAGATTTCAGCAGAGAGATCTGCAGTCATTCTAATATTCTTCCCCTTGTAGGTTATAGTTTTCTTACCCCTGGCTGCTTTCAGAATTTTCTCCTTCATATTAACTTTAATGAAGTTAATTATGATGTGCCTGGGGGATGTCTTATTTGGATTGAGTCATGCTGAGGTTCTGAAACCGTCTATCTGAATTTCAGAATCTCTTGGCATGTCTGGAAAATTCTCTTTCATAATCTCATGAAGAAAAGCCTCTGTGCCTTGAGAAGCAACTTTGTCACCTTCAGGGATTTCTATGAGGTGAACATTAGTTTTCTTCAAATTATCCCAGAGCTCTCTGAGAGAATGATACATTTTTGCTCTCCATTTTCTTCCTCTTTGAGAGTTTGGGAGCATCAAAAGCTTTTTCTTCAATGTCAGAAATCCTCTCTTCATCTTGCTCCATTCTGTTACTGAGAGATTCTACTATATTTTTCAGATCTTTGAGGGCTGCAAATTCTTATCTCAATTGTCAAAATCTTTGGTGATTTTGTCTTTGAATTTGTTGAATTCTTGAGACAACTTTTGAAATGATCCTTGAATTTCTAATTCCAACTTTACCTCTATTCTATTAATCTTATTTGCAATCCAAATTCTGAATTTGATTTCTGACATCTCAGCCATCTGTTTATGAATGGGATCTTCAGTTGTGTCCTCCATATTGTTCCTTGGGGGGGGAGGGGGGTTGATCTACTCTGGTTATTCATGTTACCAGAGTTTCCGCTGATTCTGCCCCATGATTATTTTACACCCTTTGGCTAGATGAGCAGATAAGGAGAAGTTGGGTTGGGGGCTCCAAGAGTAGTGATTAACCAGCTCTTTGCCCAAAAGCTGGGACTGGTGACCTTTTCCCCTGGAGCTTTGCCAAGGACCCATACAGTGCTACAGCCTGAGAAACTGGGGACCTGCTTGGTGTGGTGGGGTAAGTGGCTCTGTCTTGTTTTTAGCTGGTCTCTGTCCTACCCTAGTGAATCAGTAACTCTGGTTTGAAGACTCAGCTGTGGACAAATACCAGTATTTAAGTCACCCTGCCCCCCCCCCCCCCACCCACACACACACCTAGCAAAAACGGAAAAAGGCAATTACAACCTTCCCACCACCACACCCCCAGGGTACCACTTTGGATAGTCCTCTGGCGATTGGCCCAGTTCAAGAGGTCCAAATCAATTGTACCAGTCAGCATCAGTCTCAGGTGGGAGAGTTCAAAAGGTCTCCGGCAACTAGATAGCAGGGGTCTACTGGCAGCTCAAGTATGCCTCGTTCCGGTGCTCTGTGAGGTCAGAAGGACCCACCCAGCAAATAAATTAGTCTGGGAAGGTTGATGTCTCCTTCCCCACCTTGTACCTCTGTCACACCTGGTTACTGGTAACCCAGCAGGGCTGTGACCCAATTCCCTCCAATGAGCAGATGCTCCAGGGATTAGCACCTGAGTCACAGGAGATCTATGTCTCCTCAGCCAGGCTGCCACTTTCTGCCACTATCCAGCAGGGGGAGGTGAGGACTGACAACCTTTGGTGATTAATGGAGGCTGAGGCAGTTCCCTCAGTTCCAGCCCCACCCCTGATTGATGCTGCTGACAGAACAGAACAACTTTGCAGAATTTGTTTCTGTCCTGGTTATATTCCCCTGTGGATCAGATGCTGTTTGGGTTCACAGAAACTGGGACTCTGCACCCATCTGTACCGCTGCCCAGTCTTGGATGCAGTATGTGTTGGGGCGAATGCAGTTAGAGCTCACACTCAGCTGTCCGTTCCATCCTCTGCCTGCCCAGCTTTGTCTCAGCTATGATCCCCTGAGGGCCGGGTGCATCTTAGGCTCAGTAAAGCAGTCTTCTGGCTCAGCCCCACCCTGGGAGTCTGCCATCTCTGTGTGCGCGTATTCTAGTCCCTGTGCTCTGCCCAGGCCGGTACCACCTCAGGCATATCCTTTACTCATGGGGCCTGTGTTTCTGTCCCAGATCTGTTCCGCCAGTGACTGCCACCGGAGAAGATGCCTGGCTTCCTCTGGTTTCCCAGAGAGACAGGGAGTGTCCTTCCAAAATATCCCCAGGGGTGTGAACCCTACTGTTCCCGCCACTGCAGCTGCTGCTCTATGCCTTGGGACACCGCCTCTCCTGTATGGTTCCCTCTCAGTTGACCATCTTCTCCTTACTCCCATGCCACAGAATTAGCACAGACCAGCAACAGCCCATGCCCTGTCCATACTTCTAGAAAAAATGCCCAAGAATCTGGACTCCATGGGGGACAGGCTTCCAGACCTCGGGGAGAGAGTGGAGGGGCGTGCTGGGAGTTCAGAATTGCAGGTAGAGAATATATACAGTTTTATACAGTTTTATGCCTGGCAGAAGAGTGCCATGATGCTCTAGGGAAAGGAGGTCCCCTAGAGCTACTAGTGCTAGTAGGGGAAGGAGATCCGTTTGTTAGAGGGTCTCTCCCATGGGATAAAATGGGAGGATGTTTGAACTCTGCTTGCTTGTTTGTATGGAGTATACTGCAAGCAGTTCTCATGGGGGAGGGGACTCCTATTCACTTGGCGATGGATTTTGTACCTTTTGTTTGTATTCCTGGGGGTCGCAGCTTGCCTCAGCAAGGTTGATGTGCCTTCTTCAACCTTCTCTCTTGGCTCAGCTCCAAACCATCGGCTTACTTGCTAAATTTATGTCCTTTAACTCTCCTCCTAGATGGGAGCCTATGATTGTGGAGGCTTGGTGAGTCCAAAAGCTGATAGACTAGCCCAGCAGGCTAGGGATTCAGGGAAGAGCTTTGGAAAAAGATTTTTAAAAGAATTCCACCACATTTAACATATGCTTTAATCCAAGTTTGGCAAGAAGAAAAAGAAATATAGATTAAATTTTGTTGGATTTATTTGTCCTGCCTGAATGGTTTTTCTCAACAGGCTTTTTTAGAGTCAATCTTAATGAATATGTCACTTTCAAATACATTTGCATAAGGTGGCATTATTGATTGACATATCTTCAACTAAACTAAAAAGCAGCAATGTTTTTTAATGAGATAAAAATGATACTTGTATAAAACAAGAAGATAGGAAAGATAGTTTTATATTAATTACATAAAGGTTAAGTGATTTTACTGTGTGACAGACATTCTAATACTCTAATCCCCAAAGGCAACCTCAGAAGAGCATTGCTTGCTTTCTTCTCAGCCAGGAAACCATGGGTTCGTGAAGAGCTTTTAAACTATGAAAAAATATCTTCCTATATTTATGGTTGAGAGAAAAAGAGCTCAGATGCTGATAGCCTTGAAAATGGTCATAATTAGCCTGGAAAATCATCAAGGAAAGAAGTGAAACTTAGGAAACTTGTAGTGAGCCAACATATATTAAGCAGAGAGAGAATGTAACAGAGTGATCATGGCAAAAGACAGTCAGGAAATTACTAGACCAGCACAGAGACAGGGTGTAAAGCAGAAAACAAAAACAGCTAAGACATAGAATCAACTTAAACATCCATCAACACATGAATGGATGTTTTTAAATATGGTTTTTAAACATACACAAATAAATTGCTTTTCAACCACAAAAAGTAATGAAATCTTGTCATTTACAGCAACATAGATAAGCCTGGAGGACATTATGTAAGGTAAAATAAGCCAGGCACAGAAAGATAAATACCACATGTTCTCACTCATATGCGGGAGCAAAAAAATAAAAATAAAAAATTGACCCTATGAAAATAGAGAGTAGAATTGTGGGTACTCGAGGCTGGGAGGGGTGGGGGAGAGGGAAGGATGGGGAGAGGATGATTCATGGATAGAAAATTACAGTTTGGAGGAAGAATGAGTTCTGGTATTCTAATGGTCTCTAATGGTCTTAAAGGCAAACCAGGGACCAGTTTCATGGAAGACAATTTTTCCAGATGCTAGTGGGGAAAGGTGAGATTTTGATATCAGACTGCAAGCAACTGATTTATTATAGTCTCTGTGCAGTCAAACTTCTGCTAATGATAATCTGTATTTGCAGCTGCTCCCCCAGCATTAGCATCACCACCTTAGCTCCACCTCAGACCATCAGGTATTGTATTTTCCTAGGGAGCATGGAACCTAGACTCCTTGCATGTGCTGTTTATGATAGCACTGGTACTCCTTTGAGAATCTGATGCCACCGCTGATCTGACAGGAGCCAGAGCTCAGACAGTGATGCCAGCAATGGAGTGGAACCGTAAATACACGTGAAGCTTCACTTGCTGGTCTGAGGCTAACCTCCAGCTGGGCAGCTCTTTTCCCAACAGGCCTCAGGGAGCAGTACCAACATGTAGCCCCAGGGGTGGGTACCCCAGGTCTACAGCACCATAGAGTGAATACGGTTAACTATAATTTACTGTGTATTCTCAAAAAGCTAGAAGAGAGGATTTTGAATACTCCCAACACAAAGAAATGATAAATGTTTGACGTGATGGATACGTTAATCACTCTGATTTTATCACTACACATTGAATACACTTAATGCAAATATCACTCTGTATCCCATAAATATGTAAAATTATAACATGCTAACTAAAAATAAAAGGAAAACAAGTAATAAATTACATACGTAAGTTCCCATTTTAAAAATTAGATAGCTGCTGGGAGATAACTTTTAGAAGGCTTTAAACTCATCTTCAAAATTTCTTCATTGATCAAACCAGGAGTCCATGAATATAACATGAATACATTTGAAAGGTACCTCAAGAAAATGACACAGTCTCTTCTCTTGGGTTTTATTTCCAGTTGTAAAAAAGTACCAAAGTTTACACATCTTATATTTGAAAGAAATGTGGAAACAGAAACATCAGAGCTCAGAACCAGAGACAGAACACTAAAAGGCATCTGCATACAGGCGACAACTGAATCATGAAAATAAAACTGAAACTATGAGCTTCCCAAGAAGGCTAGAGAAGCTTGGAGAGAAAAAAAAAGGAAGAAAACCTGAGAAAGTAAACAAGACTCAGGGAACACAGGTAATTTGCAGTGAAGAAAGAAGAGAGAAAAGTAATCTAGAAGATGAGAAATGAAAAGGTCATCCCAATTCACCCACTGGGTGAAGGGCTCAGCTACAACTTGAACTTCACCTTAGAATTGAAAACAGTGTAACCTAAACATTGGTATTCTCATATTAATTTGAAATAAAAAAAAAAAAGGGTCATCCCCAAATCCAAAATGGAAGAGTAACCAAGAGGTGTCAAAAGCAGCAAGAATGTCAATAATATAAAAACACTTCAAAGAGGCCACATATAACCATAAATACAGCAAGGAAGTCAGACTGCAACGGGTTTAGGACAAGAGTTTGGCAGGGGCAGAAAAAAAAAGGCAGATGACAAATCTGAATACCTAAAATAACAGAGAAAAGAAATAAGAAGGAATGTTGGAAGAGTCAGTTGATCTAAATGATCTATGGATAAGTCAGGAGAGAGCACTCTGACACATTCAATAATGTTAAACTTGGACTCTTTAAATATGTCCCTTTTTTTTCACTTGGACTCTTTGAATCTGTCCATTTTTTTTCACTTGGCACTAAAGAAAAAACCAAAGGGTATTAAATCAAATTTCAGACTGTAGGCTAACTAAATAATATTGCATTAGACAATTGTCAATTTTGTTTAACACACCTGATCTAGGCATGATAAAAACACGTACGTATGTTAACACAGAATTTAAAAAATTATGTAAAACTGTAACAAAGAATCAAATTTCTAAATTTGAAAAACACGTATTTTCTCACCTAATAAAACTTTGAAAGCAGTAGCATTGTGGATTTTAAAGCTGCAGACACAGACCACTGATATAATAATAGTACAACTGAGACATGGACACACATTGCTATGCCTTGGAACACACCATGCTTTAGAAGTACCATGGGCTGCAGGATGACTGGCCAGGCACCAACTACAGATCTCCTCCCAAGTACCTAGAGGTCCTAATTCTAAGGAGACTGAAACATCTATCATGTCAAAAAGCCTTAAGTCCACAATGATACTTTAAAAAAACAAACTGATCACCTTTGGCACATGTTGAGAAACCAAATCATTCTGAAAATAGATAAATCAAGGAAAAGACTTAGACTACTCTGCCCTTCCTTTATAAACAGTTTCCTTTCTGTTACACCTTTAGGGTAACCAAATAATTAAGAAAGTAAAATTCTTCTTTGTAGAAGTATTTTAATTAATAAAGAATGATAGAATTTTAGTATTATTTTGTAACCTTTAGCAAAATAATTCATACAAATCAAGCTTCAGCAAATTACTCCCAGTTGACCAAATCTGGTCTGATAAATAAAAATAGTTTTATAAGTACATAGTCCTACAAATTCATTTACATACTGCCTAAGGCTGCTTGCCTACTGTAATCTCCTCAAAGCCAAAAATATTTACTATCTGGCCTTTCACGGAAAAAGTTTATCAACCCCTAATCTAGACAATAATTATCAATGGTTGCTAAAACTACTAGGCAAAAAGCAGATGGGGAGGTTGATGCTTTATGGGTCAGGCTCACAACACATATGCTCACTGATAGAGCGTCACATGACAAAGGGACAGAGACAAGGCACCATGTGCCTCCTAAGACCACGCAAAAGGAAGTGTATCCCCCCACCTTCTTCCTGCCAAAAATCTGAGAACCAATCAAACCTCAGGTTCTACTTACCCATTTTCAGGAAATGGTGCTGTGGTTATATTTTTTAAAAACAGGTAAGTAGAACCTGAGGAAATACAGGGTGCAAAAATATTAAACTACACCATGGGGATACAATCAATTAAAATTCAGATTGTTAGGAAATTCCACAGAACAAAGGATCCGGTTTCTTCAATAAAAAAATTGCACAGAAAGAAAAATAATAAGAGTCAACCTATAGACTAAAAGAGGAGATTTATCAAATAATTCTAACCCACCAAGTAGGGGGAAAAATTTATAAGACAATAAAGGAAATTTAAATACCAATCAAATATTTGATGACAATAAGGAATTACTGCATTGTTTTCTGGTGTGATAATGGTGCTGTGCTTATATTTTTTAAAAAAGGCGAGTCTCTCCATTGTTTTAAAGCTGCATACTGGAGTTTTCACAGATGAAATAATATGACATCTGGGCTTTGTTTCAAAATAATCCAATGGGGAGGGGACAGATAAATGAAGCAAGATTGGCCATATGTTGATCATTGTTGAGGCTGAGTGATTAGTAAAAAGGGACTCATTATACTATTTCCTCTACTTTTGAATATGTTTAAAATTCTTCCATAATAAAAAGTTAAAAATAAAAGCCATTAGCAAAGCTTTCTGTCTCTATTCTCCAACATCTGTTCATGGATGCTTTGTTTCTCCTCCTGCCCATCCACCACCCATATTCATTCATTAGCCAAATATTTATTGAACACTTACCACATCATGAACCCTAGGCTAGGTGTTGGCGATGGCCTTACCTTCAGGAAATGTGCAGTCTAGAGGGGGAGCCCAGTAAGTAACTCAGCTACGACAGCGCTCGATGGCCAGTGCTGCAAGAGCAGGCTCCAAAGGGTGCTGAGAGAATGGGAGAAGGGGCAGCTACATCTTCTTGGGTTCCTCATTCCCACTCCTTAATGTACATATTCTTTTGTACATGTAGGATGGCTAATCTCTCCTGATTTTCTACTTTCTGTCCTAAGGAAGAGAATTCCTATCTCAAAGTGACCCTGATCTACCCCATCTTATAAACCAGTGGCTTCCCATTATCTGCTGCAGGGTTTCATGAAATGGAAACACTGGGGCCTGTATCCACACTGTTCCCAGCATGCCCTTCACTTCTGGGATACCTACCCTGACGGCCCCCCAAATCCTGTCCTCCCCCAGTGCGCTCCTACTGCCTGCCTGCTCTCTAGCCATTAACAACTGCCTCACACACATTCATGTGAACACACATCCAGTGCAGTGCTAACCCTTTCTTCTAAGCCTTCACTAGTGACCCACCTGGCCACTACAGGACAGAATGAGGGAAGAGCCACACACTGTTTCCACAGCCAGGGATCCACCAGTGTAATCAAATGAATGGGATGCCAAAAGGACAGAGGAAAACTGTCAAGATGAAATTCAGGTACAGCGGGAACAGAGGGAATATGAGGTCCGACTGCTAAGTTCACGAATTCATCCTGGAAAAAGTACTACAAAACCTCACTGCTAAATATCACTATAGTCACCAGATGCCCAAGGAGAATACTCTGAAGATGACCATAGAGATATTCAGCAATAACGCATGTAACACTTCTTCTAGAATGAGTTTACAAACTTAATTGTCTGCCCTCCTATGATGACAGCTCTGATGGCCATTTCAGAAAGAGTTCCAAAATTGTTTTAAAAGTAGACTAGGTTTTCTCATTGATGCAGAGCTTTCCAAGGAGAGAAAATCAAAGGTGACCATCTATAGGGATATTCAGCAATGAGGTATGTAGCACTTTTTCTAGGATGAGTACACGAACTTAACTGTCAGACCCCATAAAAGTTCTAAGCTCTCTCAGGAAGTTCTCATTTGGAAGCTTTTAAATCACATCCTAACCTGACCTCATACAAGGGAAAAATAAAGCTTACTGTTCAACTCCCCAACCAGCATAGGTTCCAACATACATAAGAGACATGGTATACGTCAGCCTTTGAATCTTTAAACTACTGTAGTGAAGAATTTTAGGTAAAACATTTTAAAGGTGTATTTATTTATCCATATTGTTTGTTCTGTACTGTCGTGTTGAGATTTTATGGATTCAGACATATGTGTGTGAAACAAAAAGCTCTGCTAAATCACCCAACTGGGCTCCAAGCAGCAATGTTGATTCACCATCATCCCTCTCTAAGGGCAATACCAACATTTAAGGTTATCTCAGTTTAACATTTGCCATTTGATAAATATATTTTGTGATGACAACATCCAACAGTAAATCCCCAAACTGGGCCACAATTATTTTTGGTTAAACAAATCCCAGGTCTCTGTAATGAAGAGGCTCTGGGATCTTGAGTAAATCACTTAACCTTTCTGGGTGGTCACGGCTCTTTCATCTCAGAAATTAAGATTTGGGCTTGATGGCTAAAGACTTCCCAGCACCAACATTGCAGAGCTCTATAATTAAAAGCAGCCTTTCCATATGTATTGAGTACTAGCAGTAATTCAAGTGACAACTGAGAGCATTTTCACCCTAACCGAGCAAAGCTCTAGTAACACTCTTATGTTCTCCCTACTCAAGGTTTATTAAGTCTGGCTAAGCACCCTTCTTAGGATCTGGCACATAATAAGCAGCTTTCCATTGTTAACTGTTATTAAAGTAAATTATTTCTAAGGAAAGCAAAGTGCTGTATATAATATATTAAAATACATGCTGATGATCAGAGAATGGAGATTTGAAGTAATAATATATATATATATATATATATATATATATATAATCACTGGATATATTATATATATATGTATATATATTATATATATCTGGATTTGAGTTCCAACTCTACCAATCACTAACTATATGACCTTGAACATGTGATGTAAGACATCTAAGCTTATGTATCTTGATTGTAACATAGCCATATTACTGACCTCCGAGGACTGTGGGAAGGACTGATCAAAAGTAACAGATACAGGGCGTTGTCTGTGGCTCAAAGGAGTAAGGCGCCAGCCTCATATGCCGGAGGTGGTGGGTTCAAACCCAGCCCTGGACAAAAACTGCAAAAATAAATAA
Organism: Loris lydekkerianus; assembly: GCA_963574355.1. Classification (NCBI taxonomy): domain Eukaryota; kingdom Metazoa; phylum Chordata; class Mammalia; order Primates; family Lorisidae; genus Loris; species Loris lydekkerianus. The sequence continues at coordinate 81,375 of CAUYPK010087533.1, read as the reverse complement.
ATAAATAACAGATACAGCACACCTGCTTAAACAAACAATAGTTCCTTCTGCCCTAGCTAAATCAGGACATTATTCTGATTAAATTTCCACCCCATTTCTGGCTTCATCCTGGATTTCCATTCACAAATACCCTTCCTTGCCCTGTATTATTGACCAAAAAAAATCTCTCTTTGACCAAACTCTAGTCAGTCTTCTCTGAGTCCTCTTCTCAACCAGGTCTCAGCCTTAACCTGCAAGAACTACAACTTTCAGTGCAAACCATTCACCCATCCTCTGCACTAAGAGACTTGAACAAACACAAGCATAGATGCTATCAGCTCAAGGCCATGTCATCTACTCCACCTCCCTTAAAAGGCCTGCCTGGAAAAGCTCAAACTAAAACAATTTACTGTTTGCTCCAACCAACACTGTTCTAAAGCGTTTACTGTTAAAAGCTTGCAATTATAACTCCTTTCCCTGTGTCTTTGAGATGTAAATCTTCTACCACCCAGAAATGTCTCCTCTAGGACCAAGGAACCACATCTGTGAAATGCAAACCTTCAGAGAGCTACCTCTCCAGCAGCTCAGTTCTTGTGGGAGGGTAAAGCCTAACTTTGGTGGGCATCCTGCTCCAATCTGCTAAACTACCTCCTGTCCTAAAGACATGAGAAATTTGTTTTTTTCTGGTTACCAATTAACAAATATGGTTACCTAACCACACAGACCAATCCCACTTATGGCTCTCCTTACCTTTTGTTTAGCAAACCCCAGCAATTAAAAGGGCTCCTGCCTTTTGCTGTATGCAGTATGCTCTGATTACACTGAAATCTCTCTCTCTCTACTGCAGTAGTACTAAATAAAATCTGCCTTGCCAATTTTTAACAAGTATCTGGTGCAAAATTTTTGTTTGGCATTGTTAATTTAGCAAACATTTATTGAATACTTTCCATGTTCTAGGTACCATGCATCTAACAAGGAGCCAGACACTCCTCAAAGAGTTCATTATCCAATGATATGTATGCAAAATACAGCAGTTACAATGGTGAGATAAGTGCCAATGGTACAAAGTTCTCCTGGCATTACAATATCCATTGACCCAGCAGCATAACTGATTTACTATAAAAAGCCCTATTTCTTTATTTCTATCAAAAACTCCCAAACTGCAAAGCAGGAACGAGATTGATCCATGTGCCTAGTAATAATGCCTTACATCACATAACATTTTATTTTTATCAAGGGTTTTGATATGCATCATGCTATTATATACAAGCTTATATGGATGAATAAAAAGTGTGTAACACTTTATAATTTAGACGCTACTTTCACTATTTAGATACCTATAAGGAATCATTACACATAGATACTATTCCCTAAGTGTAAGTAAATCATTACAGCTCTATTAAAGCTGTTTATATCTACTAATCTACCAAATAAAAATTTCAGAAAAAGACAAAGAATAGCAGGGTTTTTGAAATTTCCTATGTTTCTAGAAAGCAACTGATTTTCTCTTTTTAATTCTTCAGTGTACTAACTAGTATGTATAAAATAAATGTCTTGAACAAAAAAAAAAAAAATGGTTGATTTAAAAATATAAGCTCAATTTGTGAACTTATATTAATTCAAAATCCATGTCTATCAAAAACACAAACTGAAAGTCATTATAGTTCATTACCATGTTGGCATATAGAAAAAAAGGACCTAAAATATTTAAGTTAATAACTTAGGATAAATAATTAAAGGTCTTTATTTATCCCGCAGAATATCCGAGTTACACTGGTATATCAGAATGCACCAGCATGATTTTCATGGATCTAATAATTCTTAAGAACTATTTCAAGTCTGCTTTATAGTCTTCATATTATATTAACAAGTATTAAAGAAACAAGCATAAAAATTAAACATTCTGTGCTATTTCACAAAAAATTAGAACATGACATTATTAAACAAGTGAAATATTTTGTTGTCCTAACAATAAACTCAAATAAAATTTGTCTTAATATTCTACAAATTAAAAGTAAAGATCTACATCAAAGTCATTATTAGATATTCATAAAACTGCCTTATATATTTATTTTACTATGAGAAATAAAAAAACTTACTGGTCCAAAAAAAACATTTCAGCCTGGGTGCAGTGGCTCATGCCTGTAATCCTAGCACTCTGGGAGGCTGAGGTGGGTAGATTACTTGAGGCCAGGAGTTTGAGACCAGCCTGAGCAAGAGTAAGACCCCATCTCTACTAAAAATAGAAAAATTAGCCAGGCTTTGTGGCAGGTTGTTTGTAGCCCCAGCTACTCAGGATGCTGAAGGAGGAGGATGATTCGAGCCCAAGAGTTTGAGGTTGCAGTAAGGTATAAAGACACCATGGCACTCTGCCCAGGATGATAGTGAGACTCTACCTCAAAATAAATTTTTATTTTCAAAGACTAAGATTACAATAACATTGGGTGGCGCCTATGGCTCAGTGAGTAGGGTGCCAGCCCCATATACCGAGGGTAGCGGGTTCAAACCCGGCCTCTGCCAAACTGCAACCAAAAAATTGCTGGGCGTTGTGGCAGGCACCTGTAGTCCCTGCTGCTCAGGAGGCTGAGGCAAGAGAATCATGTAAACACAAAAGCTGGAGGTTGCTGTGAGCCGTGTGACGTCATGGCACTCTACCAAGGGCGGTAAAGTGAGACTGTCTCTACAAAAAAAAAAAAAAAAAAAAGATTACAATAACATGGCTGGCAAATTTATCCTTTTATAGAGAACAGTTTAATTTCTTCATTATTAATACATGTATATTGAACAGAATTTCCCTAATTGAAATTTCACAAAGTGTTTTTATCCTTTCCTATCTAGTCATTGGGTTTTGAAAAGACTGCTTGTTTATTCCAAGATTGATAACTTAATGTAGAGGGAAAATTTTCATGATTAAACATATCTTTGTCAAACCTAGGTCAAATAAAGTAATGACACCAAAGAATGTTTTTGGAGTTCTACATCCAGCAATAATGAAGTATCTTGTATCACAAGGAAGAGATAGGTAAAATTTACAAAAGCAAAAACTGAGCCAAGCGCGGTGACTCACACCTATAATCCTAGCACTCTGAGAGGCTGAGGAGGGTAGATTGGCTGAGCTCACAGGTTCCAGACCAGCCTGAACCAGAGTGAAACCTCATCTCTAAAAATAGCTGGGCGTTTTAGCGGACACCTGTACTCCTAGCTACTCGGAAGGCTGAGGCAAGAGAATTTTGCTTGAGCCCAAGAGCTTGAGGTTGCTGTGAGCTATAATGCCATGGCACTCTACCGAGGGCAACAAAATGAGACTCTGCCTCAAGAGAAAAAAAAAAAAAAAAAAAGACATTGGACAGCAACCAAAACAACTATGACTTGGAGGATAAAACCCCAAAAGAAGAGAAAAGTATTGAAATGAGCTTCACATTCTATGTCACTTTGTTCATCAAAGAATTTGCCAATTTCAGTGCATGCCTAGGGACTCAGAAGCCAAGAAGACAGCAGTAATTCAAATATTTTGGCTGGCTTTGCTATGCACTCAAAACTTAGAATTCAGGTTTGCCAAAGCAGTTAAACCTGGAGGAGCCAAGATCCCAAAGAAAAGACAAGTGTGGAAAAGACCAACATTCTACATAGCATTTCCCTTCAAGATTGCTAAGTGGCACCACATGATAAAATTGAAAACCAAAGATAGGATGGCATATACTGAGCAGAGCTTCTGATAGGTTTACAAGACTACGAAGAAAGTGGAGTTCAGGTTCACCAAAGAGAAAGGCCCTCCTAGAAACTTCTCAAGTTTTTAGCTGCAATGTCTAAAAGGGTATGCCCTAGGAAAAAAAGAAAGCCCAGAAGTAAAATGTTCCTCAAAAAGAATAAAACCCAGAACCAAATCTTTTCAATCCCTGACTGAATCAAAATAAGCTGCCCCTATTTAGTCTTTGAGTAGAAAATTAAGTGCACTCAGAAGAAAGTAGCATCAGCCAGAGCCTCTGCAATTTTTTCCAGTGCTCTGGCTGGCATTCTGTCAAATATATCACACATGCTAAGGGACAAGGCCAAATGACTAAAACCTGGGGGGGGGGGGGTGTGACAAAACAAAATGATCCTCTGGTGGTCCAGATACTGAAGTTATCAGACATGGACACTAAAGGAACTATGATTAATATGTTCAAGAAAGTAGATGACAAGCTACAGATTTTACCAGGGAATTAGAACTTATTTTTGAAAGAAAAAAGATAGTCAAATAAAAATTATAAAACTCAAAAATACAAAAACTAGAACAGACTTACTTTGTCATGATGAAGTGAGGAGGACAACAAACAAATCCTCTCTGCACAAAGCAATTATAAAAGCTAGATAAAACTGTCAAAAACAATTTTTTCAGCACTCTGGAAATCTCAGTATACAACAAACTAAGAAGCATTTACTCATAGAAACTACTAAACTTCTGTAAGATTAAAACAAGGCTGCAGTTCTCTTGCCTGGGGCTGCTCCCATCACTCCACACACACACCCATCCACCCACCTTCAGTGTTGTGATTCAATCAAGACACAGCAGACTGAGCACCAACAGCTTCACTGCCACTGTCAAGGAGGCTCACTTGACATGAAGCATTCTGGGTTATCTCATATAAGCTAACAGGGAAAGACAGTAGCTCCACTATCCAAAGCTTACATTCTTGTTTAAGGCATAAGACGAGGAGGATATGCAACAGTGTGTTTCAGATGTTGAGACTGTGAAAGAAGACCTAAAAGCTTTGCACATGGGCAGGGTTGACCAGAGGCTGAGCACTACACAGTCTGAATCTGAGCCACCCACATACCCATGGCCAGCAGAGCCTGATCACATGCACAGGGAAGACATGAGAGCACCCAATGCAAGTAAAAACTGGGCCAGACATGAAAATAGCCTGAACTGGAGTGCACTCCTCAGCCCACATGCAGATACATCCACAAAGCAGAAGCCTTACTGACTTGAGATATTTGAACAAAACCTTTAACCAATCTTTGGTTAAAGCTATGCAGTAAATATGCAGTGAAGAGCCCTAGGAAGTTAGGCTTAAAAATGAGGAAAAGAACTGAGCACAGACACCAGAAGCCGCATTTATGGGGGAAACAGACTTCAAAGTAGATAACAAGCTACGATTTTACCAGGGAATTAGTTTAGGCTAGTCAACAAAATAAAACAATCACAACCTACACTCCCTCTCCCCAACACCCCAAATCCCCATCCCCCAGGAGGAAATAAATCACAATCCACAGTTGCTAAGATGTATCACTCAAAATGCCTAGTATTCAACAACAATGAAAAGTAAGACATGTAAAGGTACAAGTGTGGCCCATACTCAGGGGGAAAAAACCATCAATAAAAACTGTCTCTGAGTCTCCCCAGAGGTTGGAGTTAGCAAAGACCTCATGCACTATTACATTTACAGAACTTAAATAAAAATAGTTTGAGGAATTAAAGGAAAATACGACAATAACAACTCTACAAATAGAGAATCTCAGTAAAGAATATTATTTTAAAAATAGAAATTCAGGGGTTGTAAATTATAATAACTGAAATGAAAAATTCAGCAGAGGGGCTCAATTGTACATTTCAGATGGTAAAATAAAAAAAATCAGGAAAATTAAGATAGAGAGATATTGTCCAGCCTGAAGACTAGAGAGAAAAAAAAATCAAAGAAAAATAAACAAAACCCAAGAGACCTTTGGGTTAACATCAACATGTATGTAATGGAAGTCTCACACAGAAAGAAGAGAAAGGAGCAGGGAAGAGGTCTGAAAATACACTGACCAAGAAATCCCAAATTTGATATAAAAATTCAACCAGATCTAAAAGCTAAATGACCCAAAAATAAGATAAATACAGAGATCGACAGAAAGATACAACACACAGATAAGCTATTTAAAGACAAAGAGAAAAAAAATCTTAAAAGCAGCAAGAGAAAATCAATCTCAAACAAAGGAACGGTAAGGTAACAACTGGCTTCTCCACAGAGACAACAAAAGCCTGAAGCCAGGAGGAAGACATATTCAACATTTTGGAAAAACAGCTGTCAACCAAATAAGCAAAACTATCCTCCAAAAATGAAGGTAGGAAAAAAAAAAAGACATTCCCAGATTTTAAAAAGCCGAGAGAATTTATTGCTAACAGACCTGCCTTACAAGAAGGACTAAAAGAATAACGGTAGACATTAATTTGAATCAATGGAAACAAATGAAGAATACCCCAAATGCTAGATATAAACATAAATACAAATAGTCTATAAATGAATATAATTTTCTTATTTATTTTCTTATCTTGCTTAAAACAAGTAAGATTATATAAAGCAATAATTATAATACCGTTGAGAGTAAAATGTATACCAGGCCCCATAAAACAGTCTCAAGAAATTAAAGTTTAAAATGATATAAAATATAATTATTTCCTGATCACAGTGGAATTGGAGATCCACAAAGAAATCTGGGAAAACATCAAATATTTGGAAAGCAAACATTTCAACACCTTTTTCTTAAAGCTCAAGAATCAAATAAAATAAAAAGGAACTTAAAATATTTTAATTAAATGACAATGAAAGTATAACATATCAAAATGTATGGAATGTAGTGAAAGCAAAGCTCAGACAAAATTTTACAGCAGTAATGCCTATACCAGAAAAGAAAAAATGTCTTCAGTGAGGGGTGGGGAAGCTGCAGCCATAGGACTGCATGTGACATTCTAGGTCCTTACATGCAGCTTTTTGACTGAATCTAAAATTTACAGGACACATCCTTTTCTTTTGATTGATACATTTTTGTTCATCTTTTGTTTTTTTAATTTTTGTTAAATGAATATATTTAAAATATCAAAGAATAAGGCCAGGTGCAGTGGCTCACACCTGTAATCCTAGCACTCTGGGAGGCCAAGGTAGTTAGATAGCTTGAACTCAGGAGTTGAAGGCCTGAGCAAGAGCAAGACCATGTCTCTAAAAAAAATAAAAAACTGAAGCAAGAGGATTGCTTGAGAATAAGAGTTTGAGGTTGCCATAAGTTATGACACCATGGCACTCTACCAAGGTGACAAAGTGAGACTCTGCTTCAAAAAAAAAATAAATAAATAAATAAAATTAAATTAAAATAAAATAAAATAAAATAAAATACAATATCAAAGAATAAAATCATATAATCCCGGATTGACCAGGTGCTATGCTTATGATTTATCAATACTCGTAACTTCCCTGGCCTGATTGGCACCACTACCACACAAGGCTGGTTGGCGAGATGTTATGGCGTCGAGAGGTTGTCAGTTTTAATGATGGTGCACTGCGTTTCTGTTTGAAGTGGAATTTGTGAATAGTTGCACAGCTCAACAGTATTTTTTTAATCTGTCTGCATAACAGCCCATGATGTCAAAGAAGACCAAGAGAACAGTGGAGGAAGAAAACAGATTTTTTAATGAAGATGAGGAATTGTAATACTGTCTTGTTTCTCCTAAAGATAAGATGATTTGCTTGCCTGTGACAGTGCAATATCAACATTAAAGACCTCATCACCATTATAACACTCATAACGACCACAAATATCGCCGGGATTTGCAATATTCTAAGGGAGAGGCATGAAAGGTTGTATTGCAGAAATTAAAAGATGAACAGCAAAAGCAAAGATAATTCTTTCAAGCAGCAATAAGATCTGGAAATAATGCTACTGAAGCAACTTGCAAAGTAGCCTATATACTTGAGAAAAAAGGAAAGCCACTGAGTGAGGAAAAATTGTGAAAGAATGCATTGTCAACTTGTAGGTTGCTCAGATCCTAAGAATGTTGCCAAGTACAAATGACCACTTCTTTCAAGGAGCACCATAACTGGTCAGTAGCATGGATTAGACTTCAATTTAAGGGAACAACTTCATGTAATACTTTAAGAGGAAAATTCATGAAGTATAATTCAATTGCTTTGGATGAATCAACTGATACTACTGACATGGGACAGGTTTTCATTCAGGTCATAACAGAAGATTTTCTCTGCTATGAAGAGTTATTTGCTTTGGGTACTCTTGCAAACAGAACATGGGGAATAGATATCTTCAACTTTCAAGATAAATGTCATGAAGTTGGATTGAATGTGGTAAAATTATTGAGTTTTATGTACAGACAGTGCACCTTCCATGACAGGAAAACATGAAGGATTTATTGCACAGATAAAAAAAAAGGATTAACAGATCCAGATGCTCTCATTTCTTTTCACTGCATCTGGCATCAGCAAAATCTCTGTGCTAAACCTACTATTTTAAGTGACCTTGCAACAAGGTATAAACATTGTTAACTACATTTATGCAAATACAACATCACATCTCCCATTTCACAACACACTGAAGTGGAACAATGAGGTATTCAGTGTGGATTTGCTATATCATTTTAAAATGTGTTGGCTATCACAGGGACGGGTGCTAGTCAAAATGTTATTTCTGTGACAGCAGATAATTAAATTTTACTAAGAATAAAATCAGCAACGTGAATTATCGAAAGATTTCTACAGCAATGCAGCATTTCTGTATGATATGTCAAATCAAAATAATGTCAATTTTTTTTGCAAGGTAAAACCAGGTCTATAAATGACATGTGGCAAAAAAAAATCCAAGCATTTCAAAAAAAAGCTTTCTTTCCTGAAAAAGTCATTTTTTTTCAAAACACTTCTTCAAAAATGAACTTTCAGATGAACATTTTCTTCGTTAACAAAGGTTGCTGAATGAAAAAGAAAATATATGCAAATCATTTAAAGACTATGCAGTTGTTATAGACCTGTTTATTAGAGAATATAAGGTCACAAATGACTAATATCCAGCTAGGGGACCAACTAAAATTGCAGACCTCCACACTGCAACCAAAAATTCAAATGCTTTCCAACAAAAAGCAGACACAACAAAATCATTAAAAGGTTAACTTTAAAATTAACAAATACTTTTCATTTTCTGAAATTATTAAGTACCCAGTAGTTAGATTTTTACAAAATAATGTACATTTTTTAAGTATAACTAATAGAAGCTTCTTGAATGTGGCTTTATTAGAGTACAGCTAAATTAATGTGTTCTTCCAACATGAAAAGATTGCCTGCCCCTGGTCTAGCACAGTTCCTGCACACAATGGATATTCAATAAGTACTAACTGAATAAATGCAATAATAAAGTCAGCAGAATCCCTAAACACATTTACTCAAGAAATTTTCTACTCTACGATGTGAGGTTTTTATATGGCTATCTATGTTTTCTCCTTTTTAAACTGACTTTCTGTATAAGAAAAGGTTGCATTTATAGACCGATCAACCATGACCACTAAAATTTACTGCAGACCAAAGAATAACTGACTCTCAGTCCAGATATAATTGTAACCTCTAAAATGCTTTAAGCTTCTCTTAATTATGTGTCCCACTGTTGAAATAGAGTTGTTTAAAGATTTTGAACTCTTCCATCACTGTCCTATAAAGATAGAGAAAGGGAAAACATTAAATTTTTTATGTTGCAATTTCTTTACCAAAACTGTATCAATCAATAGCAGGGTCCACAGTGTGGTCCATTTCTAATGCCTCATTATAGTGAAGTCTATCTCAAAAGAATCACAGTAAGGTGTCTCACTTTTAAAGAGCAGACATTTTTAAACATCTCTTATATGTATTTAACACAAGATAAGCTGATATGCTTTTCTATTCATATATAATCATTACCAAAAGATCATACAATTTCAACAATTTCAGCGACATCAGATGGTCTTGACTAATGTGCTACCTTTTTGACTACCAAATGTTCTTACAGATTTTCCGTGACAGTATTTTCCACTTATTAGTGTGTGACCTGTAATAGTTCCACTGTTGAAATTAAGAGTGAAGAACTGCCAACTCTTAAGTACCTGAATAAAAGCCTTGATATATTATGATTTCAGAATTTTTCCTGCTAACTACAATAATTTATTTGTCCATGATATATGTGTGTGTGTGTGTGTGTGTGTGTGTGTATCATCTTCCATATGGAAATAAAGAAAACAGTGAATAGATAGTTAAACCAACATACAAGGACCACATCTTACTCACTGTTGTTTCCTACGATAAGGAAACAATACTAACCCAGTCATTCAAGCACTAAGTGCTCATATGGTACCAGGCTCTGGACTAAACACTGGGAATACAACTTTAAGCAAAAAAAAAAAAAAAAAATTCATTATTTCTGCCTTCATGGAGCTTACAATCCAGTGAACAATCACATAAATAAATGGAAAATTACAGTAAGTACACTATCAACTACTGCAACTAACTCACAAGGTGTCTCCCTGGTGCCACTCTGGCCCCCTTACATCCTCCAGTAGACCCATTCTACATGAAGGAATGTCTAACATGCAAACCAAGTAATTCCCATCTTTCCCAGGCCACCTTTACTAAAAGTCTGCCAATGGCTTCCCATCGCAGACAGAATAAAACCCAAGCCCTTACCCAGAATTATAAAGCCTTAGGCAATCTGTGGCTCCTTTTCTTTCTAACCTCACCTGATACCACTGTATTCAAGACTCTTCATGTCACTCAGATCTCAATTTAATTAATATCTTCCCTAATCTAAGGGAGCCATCTACTCACTTGCCTTATCTTAACTATCTGAATTTTACGTATCTCTGTTAGTATTCATGTTTATCTATCTGTATTTTGTTTGTTTTGTGCATCTCCTCCCTAGAATGCAAGTTACATGGGAGAAGGAACCCACAGTTTTAAATTACATTTGATGAGATTATACACATCTGACAAGAGGTATAAAGAACTTTTTGGCTAAAAACTAGAGAGCTTGAAAAAAAAAAAAGTAAAAATGTCAGAATTATTTTTTTAAAAAGGAATGATTATAAGTGATCTCCAAGTATTGTATCTTAGGAGGAAAAGGTTAAAACAACAGATCACACAATGGAGAAAAAAAAGCCAAATGGCAGAGAATCACTATTTACTGAGGACTTTGTATTTATCACATATGCTGTATACTCTACATCTACCCACTAAACCCTCATTTCTCCTAACCATAACCCTATAAGGTGACAGTATTATACCATCAATTCCTGGTCTATTCCTTGTAGGTGTGCCACTTACTTTACCTGCGTGATATACTACCTATATACTCGAGTATAAGCCGAGTTTTTTCAGCACAAAATTTGTGCCGAAAAACCCGAACTCAGCACAAATTTTGTGCCGAAAAAACTCGGCTTATACTCGAGTATATACGGCATATAAAACATATGTTATTCTTTAAAACCAAAAAATTCACAAGCTAAGTGTAGGATTGACACCTTCAGAACTAGACATACAACAGCTTTAATAAAAGAAATTGTTAACCTGCTCTTTAAAACTTCATAACATTATCATGTGTAGGAGGAAGAACTTCCTACCTTATCCTAACAGATTTATTTGTTCTCAACATCCTCCAAATTATTCAGTATCAGCTATGTCTTGAGAGGTAGAGCTAAATCTAATTACTTCCCACCTACAGACTCGTATCAGTTGCAAGAACATGCATCCTAATTCTCATGCACTCTAATTCCAATAAAATTGTCATCACTTACGTGGGAGCTAAGTGACAAAACTGTTTTTAATCAACAAAAATCAACTGCCAATACTTGAAAAGTTTATGTCAAAGATCATGTCATCTTTCCATATAAAAATATAAACACTACTACCCAATTCTATTATAATCTTCCCAAGCTAATAATATTACATAATGAATAAACTGATAATACATATAACACCTCATTCAATCCTTTTATCCTCAGGCAATTCACTATGATAGGTACAGTAGTATTCTTCTTTGTAAGGAAGAAAGTATTAGGGTTGTTCAGTAACTGGCTGAAAGGTCCCACAATTTAATAATGGGCAAACTCAGGATTGGAACCCAGAACTGACTTCTGGGAAGCCCATGCTCTCTTCACAGGCACACAATATAACCATGGCAAACCAGCCAACCAGGGCACTTGCCAGTGAATAACTTGATTTCATTTATGTCTTTTAGTAACTACTAATTTCAATAAGTCTGTTCACTTTCTCGGGAGGCACTAACTCAAAAGGGAAAAAAAGGTTATAAATGATACAAAAATCCTAGAATATAAGAAACAATAGAAGTCTTTTTAATTCATAGGCTAAATGGAAATGTATTTCATATTTTCTACAGCCTACTTCATATTTCAGTGATTAAGAGGTAACAAGAACATTTGACAAAATACAACTTTCCAGCCCCTTCCCCAAGAATGCATTTGCTTTACTTAAAAACACAGATAATCAAAGAACTATTTAAAATATCTGATTTTGCAGTCTCTGGCTCTTGGAACAGCATATTTTTAAAAGTACTTGTTATTTTTGTTAGTACTGGGTATCTGCAAACAAACTGCTAATTCGTGCTGATAGAGAAGCAGGTTTTAGGTGTTTTCCTTTTATTTTTTAGACCCCTAAAATTATACATAAGAAATTAGCAAGGCTTCAAAATTATCAAGTAGTCCATATCCATTTTTACAAAGCTTTGAGGAAAGAAGGGAACCACATAGTACATTTTTTATTCAAAGCCCTCAGCTATATGTAAAAGTCTCTGCCATGGTGATTGTCATGTGTCAGCAATTACAAATGTCTTCAGTTTTACCAAATGCATAATTCTTACCTGCTTGCCAGAATATAGAATAGCATTACTAAGCCAATAGCTAATATATAAAACAAATAAAGAAAAATCTCTTAAGAAGTAGGTGTTTATCCACTGTCAAATATTACTGTGCTACTGACACATTGGGCAAGATGAAGACTGAAAACTGATCCTGGATATGGCAAGAAAGAGGTCACTCTGAAGTACTTTCACAGAGTAGTGGGTCTGAATGTCTAAATGGAACAGGTTAAAGAATGGGAAAATAGAATAGGAAAGAGCAGTCACAAACAGCTCCTTTGAGAATTTTTACTATAAAAAAGAGCAGAGAAATGGTATAAGAGCTAAAGAAAAATGCAGGGTTCAAGGAAGGTTTGTTGGGGGGGGGGGAGTTGGGAGGTTTTGTTGTTGTCATTGTTTTAAGAAGAGCACTATTACAGCTTATAATGTTCTGCCTGGTTAGAAAACTGATGGAAATGTCCTAATAGTGAGGAAAAGTTGGTGATACAGAAACAACTGTTTGTGAGTGGGCAAGAGGGGGAGGTACACAGTATCAAAGTAGAGGAGTGGCATCAGAGAGGAACTTGGCCACTTGGGGTCACTGATAGACGGCAGTGTGTGTGGGTTCACAGCAGGTGGGGTGCCAAGTGCAGTAGTGGAAGCCTGTGGAAGATCTCTAGAGCCAGGGTCATCTGCAGAGGAGGAAAAGGAATGAAGTGGTACAGGTTTGAAGGGAGACAAAAAGACAGAAATGGCTCTCCAGGATGGCAGGATACAAATCAGGAAAAAAAGAGCAGGAGAGCCAGTCAGCACAGTCAGCTCCCAGGTGCATCACACTGAAGTCTCCACAATCCTCTCTGAATAGAAAACTACTTATGAGGAAACAAAGATGATATAATCCTACCCCACTATACCTCCTTTGAATTACTACCATTGCTGTAAACAAACAAAAATTGCTAGGAAACTCACTCAGAAAAATAGGTAAAAGTCCAGATCTAGTGAAATAACATTAAAGTGCTCTTCAAACCAATCAGATGTCATTAAAACGTGCATAGAGCTGTGAGCTAAAGAAATGTAAAATGCATCTAAGTGAAGAAGGTATCTGAAGCAGTAGTGGGGCACAGACTAAGGCTGAGGGAAAAAGTGGGTGAGGAATGAATCTGAATCCAAAGCACAGGACCACACTACTCATTATGGCAGCCACCTGCCATGTCTGGCTACTGAGCACTCAAATATGTGGCTGGTACAACTAAAAGAACTAAAATATTAATGTTATTTAATTTCAATTAATTTAAATTTAGAAACTGAAACAATGTAAAATATTTTTCCTTCAAAGACAACACTACTCTTTTGGTAGGACAACATTACAATGGCTTCAATGTAGTATCCAAATTGAGGTATTTTCTAAGTGTAAAATACAGATGTTGAAGACTGTGTGCAACATGAAAATGTTGAATATCCCATTAATGATTCTGTATTTATTACATGTTGAAATTATGATGACATTTTGGGTTAAATGAAATCTACTATTAAAATTAATTACTTTTTTAATATCACTACCCAAAACTTAAAATTACCTAATGGACAGCCCTGGCCTGAAGATTAAAAAAACCAATACTATTTGAAAAACAAGGTTTGGAGCCTCCTGTTGTTATGGTAACTGTAAGAGAGGGCCAAACCTGTCCGTCAACGTCACAGGAAGAATTACCGAAGATGTGTGTAGTCCAGGTGCAGCATGCATGCCTTAAATCTGTGATCAATAACCAATAATATTTTAATAAAAAATGGTCAAGTAGCAACTTCAAATCAATTTGGGATAGTATGATAACAAAAAAGTTCACCTGCATTAGTACTTCCAAGTTTACCTAAGGTGACAAACTTCCTTGTTGTGGGCAAGTGACTTCCAATCTAGAGAAGGTTTAGAATTAAATATAGAGATGATAAAGAATATCAGACTTATATTAATTTTTTTTTAAGTTTCAATTATTTTATATTAATGGAACAGTCTATACATAACTGCCATGTTTTGAATGTTTAAAAGAATCTGACATCAAACTGACAGGAGCCTTGTGATTCTAGTTTAAAATGTGACAGATTTTAGACATGTGATTTATTTTGCTTGAAATGTTTAAGAATATTCCATTATGTCTACACAATATTAATTTTATAAGTGATAGAATATTCAAAGGAACATCAGCTAATAATCTGGGAAAGTTTTACTTATTTGGGTCATAAATCTGTCCAATAAGCATCTCATTTGTTTAAACAGAAAATCAAATACATTAAAGTTATTTATGCAATTTTAAACAGTTAGGTGTTTAAATTTAAGTAAATTCATAAATGAGACTGATCATTTAGGGACTCTGTTCAATGCAAATTAAAATTTAGTCAAAGAAAAAGTGAAGGTTGTTGCTCCCATTTAATTTACCAGATATATAAACAGAATAATAAGATACGTAAGTTGAACTCAAAGGCCTAAAGAAAATTGGATTTTTATTTTTACCTGAAATAAATTAAATATTAATTTTTCTTTCCCTACACAAAACTTATCTGTAACAATTAATAATTAAGTACTTTACAAATATTAATTCATTTAATCCTCATAAACACCAAGTGAAGTAAGTAATGTGAACTAAAATAAAATCTTAAGCCCTTCAAGGGACTGAATAGACATCCCTGTTGGCCTAGGGGACCCAGGACATACCCTAAAGCTGAGATGCTGGCCAGGAGAAAGAAGGGCAGACGTGCCTCCGCAAGCCCACCTCCCTTCTTGGAGATATCCTTTGTAACTCATTAACACTCCTACGGCTACACAAGACAAATCTTAAATCACACCTGCAGGTCACCAATTTACTTAACAAATCACTTGAGTCTGAGTGTATGTCCTTATATGCTTGTTTCTGATTAACAGATTTATCTTAACTTAAAACATTCCAAGCTGGCAGGAGAAGTAGCTCATGCCTATAATCCTAGCACTCTGGGAGGGCCAAGTGGGTGGACTGCTTGAGCTCAGGAGTACAGAACCAGCCTCAGTAAGAGCAAGACCCAGTTTCTACCAAAAAAAAAAAAAAAAAAAAAACCTAGCCAGGCATTTGAAGCACCTGTAGTCTCAGCTATTCAGGAGGCTGAGGCAAGAGGATCACTTGATCCCAAGAGTTTGAGGTTGCTGTGAGCTACAATGATGCCATGGCACTCAACCCAGGGTGACAGAATAAGACTCTGTGTCAAAAAGAAAAAAAGAATTCCAAGCCTTTAAACAAAGCTTCATTTCTTTAACCCAATACAAATCTTTAAACCCACATGTAATCTGTAATCCTCTGCTTGAAGATGCCCTGCCAATGTACACCTTTTATGTATTGATTTATGACTTTACATGTAATTCTTGTCTCCCTGAAATGTGCAAAACCAAATTGTAACCCAACCACCACAAGACCACGTGCTCAAGGCTTCTTGGGCATGGCTCTCTAGGACCTGGTTGCATGTAGTCAGCTCAGAATAAACCTCTTTACATTATTTTACAGAGTTTGAGTTATTTTCCATTGATAGGTAATCGTTTTAATCTGTTCAAATTGAAAAACAGTGTGGCTTATAAACAACAGGCACTTTCTTCTCACAGTTCTGGGGGCTGTAAAGTCCAAGATTAAGATGCGGTAAGATTAGGGATCTGGTAAGAGATCATTTCCTGGTTTACAGATGGTGCCTCCTCAGTGTCCTCTATAAGGGCTCCACTCTCCCGATCTCATTACCTCCCAAAGGCCCCACCTCCTTTTACCTCCATGTTGGGCTTTAGAATTTCAACATACGAATTGGGGAGGGGGCCCTAAACATTCTGTCCATTGCAGTAACAAAATAAAAGCACAAAGAGATTAAGTAGTTCCCCCCATGTCAAACAACTAAAAAGTGGCAGAGCCAAAATTCAAATCCAGACCACATGACTTTTCATACAGCCTGTGAACATGAAAAAGCACACTTGACAGAAATAATGAGGTATGCATAAAAGCAAGTTTTTGCATGCTGTTAAGATTCTATCTAAATCTTTTATTCCTGTTTTTTCTCAGTAGTTATCAAGAAAGGTCTGCACCAAAAATTCCAGGAAAACCCCACATTGTACAGGGAAAATGACCCAAACTAAAACAGATTTCTAGATTTCTAACTTCTTCCCTGACCCTATACCCTAGACCTCCAGCATTCTAAGACAAGGAACTCTCCCTCTATAACAAAGACATGATGACCCAATCCTCAGAGAATTCCAGCCTAGGGTATATGACATTTGCTAAATTACCTCCCATTGCATTTATTTATATCCTATACCACCTCATGTATGTAGCTCTTTCCATATTCAGTCCTAATCAATCTAGGAAACAGTTTAAAATAAAACAAAATAAATTCAAGAGACAGAAAATAACTCCATTTAACTTTGTTTTTAATTCTAAAAGTAGGATAAAGATACTCTCCCTCCTACTCCAAAACCTCACCTGAAGTCTCCAACAATAGTGTAGACAAGGATGTCTTTTTTTTTTGTCTACCTCCTAAGAACTTTCTCTCCCTTCTAAGCAACCCATACCTGCTGCTCTGAATCTGCCCCATCAGACAGTCTCCAACTGCCAGTCTTTCCAAAGCAGACATAATCTCAAAATCATCTTTAATGCAGGAGGAAGGCATTGTCTGCTAGTAATTAAAGCAATCATAGTCAAATTCAGATTGTGGTGTATCCACATAAATCATGTTTTTAAATTTACCAACTCTAAAATTTGGATAAGCTATTTATTAGCCTTTTGCAGATGAAGCAACATATGTTATATAATGAAGAACAAAACAGACAGCTTGTGTAGTACACCTAATACAGTACCTGGCACCAAGTAAATGCTCAATAAATGATAGCTATCACAATATTTATTATTAAAACAACCTATAGAACCATGTTTGATTTCCTGTTTTTATAGACATCTGTTATTTAATTCTACTTTTCTTTTTTTATTTCAGATTAATATATGTGTACAATTAATTAGGCTACATTGTTTGTGTTTGTTAGGTAAAGTCCATTGAGCCCTTCACCCAGAAGGTGTGCCATCTACCCCTATATTCTACCCTACTTTTCAATATAGCTTACATAAGAAGGTTCCTGGAATTATCAGTTCGGTAAATATAAAATTTCCAATTTCAAATAAAAAGTTTAGTTTATTATAGCCCAAACAAAAAGCAGTACAATTAATCACAGTATGTGCCTAACCTATGGACACAGTTTTGTCTTCTTAACTGTAGCTTATTTATGCCAGCAGTGAAGAAGCCTGGAGAGCAAGTGGCGATGAAATCATGAAAGGTACTTTCCACAGCTTGTTAAGAATTGAGTATTTCACATACAAGAAGCAGTCTAAAACCTGGAGGACATGGTTGTCACTTGGTGCAAGGCCTGGTAAATAAGGTGGATGACGGAGTTTCCAAATCCAGCTTCTGTAGTTTGAGCAGTGTTGTTTGTGTGACAGTGTTGCCTTGCAAGACCACTTGGCCTGTCTCTATTGACTAATTTTGGCTACCTAATCACAAGTATCTTTGTTTCATTCAGTTGATGCAATAGACATCCAGTTTCAAACGACCAGGTTTCATAAAGCTGTAATGGATAATATCAGCACTAGCACATCAGACAACATCAGCTTTTGCTGATTAATATTCAGTTTTAGATTATGTTTTGGCATTTCATCTTTATCCAACCCTTGTGCTGTATGCTTGCAATTATCAAAAGGAACCCATTTTTTCATCACATATAACAATAAAGTGTAGAAATGGTTCACCTTTATGTCATGACAACAAAGAAAGGTAAGCTTTGAGATGATTTCTCTTCTGACATTCATTTAACTCATACAGAACCCATCTATCCAGCTTCTTTACCTTGACCATTTGTTTCAAATGGTCCGATATTATTGGAATGGTAATGTCAAATCTTGCTAATTCATGGCTAGGTTGAGATGGATTCACTTCACTACAGCTTTCAGCTCATCATTATCCACTTTGGTCTCAGGTTGCTTGTGTGGCTCATTTTCAGGGTTAAAATCACTAGAACAGAACTTCTCAAACAACAGACATACTGTGCATTAATCAGCCACATCCTTTCCAAACACTCCATTGATATTTAGAGCTGTCTGTGCTGCATTGGTTCCATGATGGAACTCATTCAAAAATAACACAATAACTTATCTGTGGCTTCACGAAAATTGCCAGAAAAAAAATGTGAAAGATAATCACAAGCCAAAACTTGTGGGTTTTATTTGTATTATTTTTTATTGTATTGGGGGTTTTTTTTTTAGTTTTTTTCTCCAAATATTTTTGATCCATGGTCATTTGAATCCACAGATATGGAACTCATGGATATGGAGAGCTGACTGCATTCTTTTTATACATGAATACAAATAGTACATGAAAGAAGTACTTTCAGAAAGTATTGTTTTTGCAAATTGATCTATTCCTAGTTTCTACGTACAGAAAAGAATACTGGTACATGTCAAAATATGCTATCAAGAAATGCTTCTTATTTTATTATTTTAGGTTTTATTTCTTTTTATTAAAAAAAAAAACAAAAAATAAGATAAGGGGGAAAAACCTAAGTATGATAATTAGTGCCATTATTTTTATACTTACTACATAAGTGAATAGAAAATAAGGCTTGCTACATTCCTTGACATAAACCTAGGATTCTGATATCTGTTTTGTACCTTTAGGTTAACATAACAGAGAGAGATCATATCAGTTTCCTCATTCATAAAATAGGAATAATAGTGCTTACCTCATAGGGTTCTTGTGAGGATTAAATGAGTTACTATTTGTGAAGAGTTTAGAACAGAGCCTAGCTCACAAGAAGCACTAGTAAGTGTTTGACTGATAGAAAAGAGATAGAAATCAAAATTACTGCAATCACACTAAGAAGGGTCTCAGAAAACCAATATATAACAAGAGAAAATGCCAAATAAGACCACCATAGTTACTCTTTTATTACAGATTTGCAATTCAGTAGTCTGAGTAAAGAGGATTTCTTCAATATAACTATGCCTGACAGATCATATGGTAATCAAATTGTAAAACACCGTATCTGCTTTGAATGATTATAGTTACAGAAGAGGGAAATTGTTTCAAAATAGACAAATACTCAGAAACACGACTTCTCATTTAAGTACATCACCAATGTCAGACAAACATAGTTTTATTTTATAGTTCCATTACTATCTTGATTATCAATAGTGTACGTGACTGATTAGATTACCCATGCAGGAAAACCTTTATTCTTGGGCCTTGATTTGTAGCCTACCAAGTTCAAAGTGCACTTAAGCCACAGTTCAAGGGATTCACTTTTTAGTTAATTGGGAGGAAAGTGCGGATGAGTAAAAAGACCAGCATCCCTGTTCCATGACTGGCCAGCCTCTGGAAACTTACTAGGTAAACAGACCTTAGGTAACTTGCTTTAGGGTCTATACCATCAAGTATCAAAGAGATTTTTAGAGCTATCATAATCTCTCCCCAAAATCCCTGTCCCCCTGGCCACTGAGCAGTAGCCTCTTGGTATGTACTAATCCCTTTTAAAGCCCTTTTAACTCTCTGCCACCTCCACCTCCTAATCCTTTTGTTTTTCACTTCAACTGGTTATAAAGTAAGGAAACAAGGATGAAGTTTACAACACTTAGGGAAATCAGTAATTACCTAACATGATCCCAAATTTTCCTATCCAACATACTACCTCCGTAAACATTCAAAATGTGAAATATAACGATTATAAGTATTTTTAAAATGCACACTATTATAAACTATCTAAGTTTCTAGTACTTGAATTATAAATTAAACAAATCACATTTTTAAAATAAGCTCTGGGTATACTGGTATAAAAACTTTTTGTAACCATTATAAAATTAATTGGTAACTTTTCCCCTAAAAAAAAAAAAGGGAAGGCTGAAATATAGACCAAAGCAGAATATTTAGGTATAGTATGTTAAGAGTTACACATAAAAGAAATTATCATAATAGTTGGAAATCAAGTAATTTTTCAACCATAAGAGATTGACTCTACAGTTCAGAGATAACTATCATGGACCAATATGAAATAGATACAAGGAAACACTTGATCAATATTTGTTGACTGATGTCCAAAAGTATATTACATAACTGCTACAAATAACTGGCACATAAGAAAATGAATCATTTGCCCTGATCTAGGTTTATATCACTCAAATTATGTGCCAGACAGTATAAATATATACATTTTTCCAAAGTACTTCCAGCTTACAAAATGGCTTTATCTTGTCTTCATTTTAATTGAGAGCATAAAAAATGAAACACATGCCCATAAAAGTTTTTAAACCTCTATCAATCCCTGTTAATAATATATGTCTCTAAACACCCCTTCCTGTCACCATGGCCATGTGGTTCCCGTGCCTTTTCTCAGCACAGTAGTTATAATCAATACCTACCATGCATAGCAGGTCAGTTAACATTACCTTGTATTTATAGCATTTTTTCCTCGAGGTCTCAAAGCCACGTTATTTTTCCCCAGCCACAAAATTTAAATCTAAATGTTCTGGTAATGAAGAAATCATTTAAAAAAAAATTACCATCCTTCACAAATGTGCTTTTATAAATGCTACAACACATTGTACTAGATGCTAAATCACCAACCAGTAACCATGTTATCACAGTACAACTAGAAATTACAAGAGAATGTTGACCCAGAAACAGCCAATAAAGGCTTCAGTGGCTTTAGGCTGCCCAGGCAAGCTTATATGGGTTACAAACAACCGATTTACAGGGGCACAATATAATGTTAATCCTAACATCAACAACATTTCTTGATTCATTTTATACATTTGGATATGCTTCATAGATTAAATTACAGAATTCTTCAGGTAGAACACGACTACAGTGACAATTATCAGACTGGATATTATAATCTATACCAAAATCAGGATCAGTTTTACTGCATAAAATTAAGACTCTAAAGCCTAGACATACAAGAAAAGACTTACACTACTGTGAATCAGCAACAGTATGACTAGTATTTTATACCTGGGAATGTGCAGTGCTATTGCCTGCTTCCACCAGGTGGCTAATCTGAACCATGGACATAAAGCAAGCACACTTTTCATTTGCATGTTCTAAGGAGATATTGTGGATATCATAGCATTTTTTCCCTTCATTATCTGGTTAAGCATATACCTCAAAACACTAGTAACACAAATAAACACGCCAAATTATTGCTTTTCACTACACTGACACAAGCTTCATTTCATGCTTCAGAGCTTTACAAATAAACCACTACAACAAAGCAATGCGTGCTATACATGACTATTGGTTTCTGTTTACTTTATTTTTTGGCAGAAAATGATGGGTTTGACGATGCCAGACTATACTGAATTTTGTACCTGTTGGAGCTAAAAGCAAAGGCAAAACACCAGTCTTTACGGTGCTAAATTAACAAGGGACCTGTCTATCCTTCAACACTCAGACTAAGGGCCACAACACAAGTGTTTAGACTAGAACTCATGATGTGGATTTCATGTGGCTGAAAGCATGTACAGAATCCTTGTACTTGAATGTCAGATTTGCTAACAAAGATCTGAAGCAAACTGCACTGTTGGTACCTCAGGAAGAACACACAAAAAAAATTATCTGTAGTGCAAAATATGAAACTATATTCTATGTCTCTATTACACGCCTAGGCTTCAATGTCCTATTTGCCTTTTATGCTTAAATGAGAAAATACTTATTTTGTCTCCTGGTTATCATCTCAAAACAGATCTACTTCATTTTAATCAATGTACCATTTCATTACCATCATCAGAGAGTATTTAGTAGAACATCTGTGAATCCTCAGCAGGTAAAATAAAGGGTAAAAACAAACCCAATTGCGAAATCTGCAATTGGGTCTGCAGATTGTTATTGCAACTTAAACCCCTTAGTTTCCAATACAATTTTCTAATGAAGTGACATTACTTAAAATTGCTAGCAAATATGAACAGACTGAGAAATCTAGTAATCAGCAGGCTAACAGGTGTTGAAATCCCAAAAGAGGGAAAAGGAATATTAGATAATCAGTCTATGCCTGACACCTCAAGTAGCTGTAATATTCAGAAGTCCAATCAACTTAACTGTAATTCAAAACGATCAGTGCCAGTTTCCTTTCATTAGTTTCTAGCAAAAATACAATTTTTTCCATTCCATATAATAGTCTCTAACTAACCTATTCCACCTTATACATTATTTTACCAAGTTGATTATACAATTCAATTAGCTGTTCATTCCAATTATCAATATGCCACCTCATGTTGTTAACTGATTTAAAACAAATCATATTAACATATATACAATTTCCTTCGGAATTGATCAGCTGTATTTCTGAAAATGAAGGTTTTCTTTCACATTATTACACCTAAGATTGTATCTAAGTAACCCCCCCCCAAAAAAAGTCTTCACTATCACATTTTTATTCTCTATCTCTGCAACAAACTAAATATCTTGAAATGAATGCAAGGATTGGGGCCACTCAGAAAGCAAAGGGGTACCTATAAGTTGAGCAATTCCCTATCCAGTACCCCAATGCCCTTGGCAACTGCATCGTGACCTCAGTCATCACACTCATAAACACCGATGCAAATACCGCCCAGCTGCCTGCTTCAGAGTTGCCTTGGATTGCTCCCTTGCACATAAAAACACAAGGCATTTTCCAGTTCCTTAAAGCATAAACACAAGACCTCCCAGAAACAAAAGCAATGATATCGGTGCCAAGTAGCTCACTGACAAAGTCCTGAGATAAACTCTGATATTACCGGAGGCTGGGGAAACCCGGGCTACCGCTCCCACCTCGTTACAGGTGCAACTACAACCTCCACAGATAAAAGGTCCTTAAAGTCAAAATCCAAACCAACTTCAGAAGCCACCTCAGAAAGCTCCGGTCACACGCTCACTCTTCAGAGATTTCTAAAAATCTCTCGTTAGTTTCCCCCTACTGCCCTCCATCCTCTCCTCAGAGAGAATAAACTATAAAATACGAAAGTACATTTTCATACCTTTGTTTTCTAAAAGCCTCGATAACACGCCAAAAAGAGAGAGCGTCGGTGCCCCCGCCGCGCGGCCCCTCGAGTTGAGCCTGGACGTCGCCCCGCGCGCCCCGGCGCCGCTCGGCCCAAGTTTGCCGCCCCTCCGCTCGCGCGCCCGGGCGGCCGGCGCCGTCCAGGGCTGCTGGGCGGGCGGCTCCGGGTCGCGGGGGAGGCCGCGGCGGCGTCGGGGGCGGCCACCCGCCGTGTGCCGACCTGCACGCGCGCCCCCCTCCCCGCGACCGGCCGACCCTCCCCGGCCGCGGGCGCGCGCGCCTTACCTGCCCGGCCGCGACCCAAGGCCCGGGAGCCGCTCCGGCGGCGGCGGCGGCAGCGCCTGGGGGGGGAGGGAGGCGCCCGCGGAGGAGGAGCTCGGGCGAGGAGCGAGCGGGCTGGCGGGCGGGCGGCTTTGTCTCCACCGCGCGGAGCCGCCGACCCTGCGTCACCATGGCAACCGCCGGGGGCCGGGGGACCAGTGGGGGGACCCCCCTCCCCGGCACCTAAGGTCCGAGACCTGGCCGGGCCGCTACCGCCGGGGCCCCGACCCTTCCCCTCAGCAGTCCGGGTGTTCCGAGGGGGCAAGGACCCCCGTGAGCCGCCACTGGCACAAACACAGCCCCTTTCAGTCTCCCTCACGAATCGCCTCTCTCGCCAGCAAGAGGGGAAGCCTAAAAGAGAGAAACCAGCCCAGGGCCAGTTTTTATTTCCATCCTAGTAGGCACTCCTTCGCTTTCCCACGCTGGACATTCCAAACCTCCCCTTTGCCTGCACGCGCCGCCGCCGCCGCCACCACACCTGTCTTCTGCGGATTTCACTTAAGGGAGAAGAAAGAGCAGTGCAAAGTGATAAAGTGTTGAGCAACTGGTACTGGGTGCTCCTGTTGCCTCCGCTGCAGCAGGCACGGAGCTGCCAAGGGACGCCTTCCCTCCTCCTCCTCCTCCGCGTTTTTCTCTTTCTCCTCCTCCCCCTCCTCCTCCATCTCCTCCCTCTTTTACCAAGCTTTGCCTGTACTAATCTGGTCTCACGCCACCGAAATCGTTTTTCTGTCTTGGTGAGTACTCCTGTAGGAGAGGGGGAAAGAGGGCTTTATCTCTGATTGTAAACACAGTATACACTTGCAACCTCACAAGCTGAATCACAACTTTAAGGCTGCAGTGTGACTCTCAGCTGCTGCCACACTGCGCAGCTACTGGCAGCTACCGTAAGCGCTGAGGGACTGTGCCAAGGACCGGCCTTGTACCGCAGGCCACAGCGCTCAGGAGAGGAGAGAGGGAGGCTAACCTTGGTACGTGCTAGGCATCCTCTCCTAAGGAAATTCTTAGAGGGGGAGGAAAAAGTACTCGCAGACCCTGAGTCCTCAAGGACAGAGCTAGAGGGCAGCCACCATGGGGTGAGTGCCATCACTCTCTCTATACCGTTTTCTTGAAAGATCAGGTACTGGATCCAAAATGTGCAATGTTTTTCTTTAAACCCCGGGGAACATGGCATTTATTTTCTGGCATTTGTGAATCACTGAAGGAATGTCAATAACTTCTAGTAAAATCCTGGGGAGGTGATGTTCTCTGAAACCTATCTGAGAAGCCACAGAGCAGAACAAGGTTATTGCCAATTAAAGCCACACATACTAACTAATGACAATATAAGATCTATTTTATGGAAGAATCTGAAAACAGCTTTTTCCCAAGAAAGATTGCCCATTTTTCTGTAATGAGAATATTAGTACTTGGGGATGTTGTCTAAAGATAAGGTCTTTCTGACAGGCCATTAAACAATTAGGCAATGCCTATCAAAATTCAGAAGGCACATATCTTTCCCAGCTGTCTCAGTTCTAGAAATCTGTCATATTGAAATACACAAACGTGTAATGATAAATATAAAAGGATGTGTATTGAAGCAATATTGTCACAGTAAAAGTTTAAAACAATTTATATGCGCATCAGTAGTGTTATGCTTAAATAAATGTGGCACATTCATATCATGTAATACTACGTATCCATCAGAAATAGGAACTTACACAGAATATATTAAAAGATAATTGATTTCTTGTTGAATGAAAAAGGAGCTCAGAAAAATATGTATGGGGTAATCCCATACTGTACAAAAAATTTCTAGACAGAAAAAACAAAAACAGATAAAGGTTCGGAAGAATACCTACCTAATAGTTAACAATGGTCACCTGTTAACTAGAGTTAAGCATTGAAAGGACTATTATTTGTTACTATATGCAATTCAGTATTATGTATGTGGTTTGTTTGGGGTTTTATGAGCATTTATTTGTCAAAGAATATTTGTTAAAGATCCTTAATAAATATTCATTAACCTGTATACTACTGCCTGATTGAAAATAAATGCAGAACATAGACCATTGTGTTGGCCATCTCTGCCATCAGAAGCCCACATTAGATTCCTGCTTAGTGAATTCCTTAGTGACCTGGTCCTACCTTAGTCTGTGATTCTGCTAGACATTCATTTTTCCCAAGAAGGTTTGGCTTTATCTTAACATCTGCTCCCATTCTATCTCTTAGACAAAATTAAAAGAGTGTAAGGAAACCAGCCTTCTGAAATGTGCCACCTTGCTTACTAAGGGATATCGTTTGAGCAGGTGAAGAGGCAGGTTTTAATCTCGTTAGCTAAATTGAAAACAAAGGTACTAAAGCTTTAAAATTATGTGTGGATTTAGGACAGCTCTTTACTCTCACCATTTTTGAAATAGGATTAAAATAATATATTTACTTTCCTGAAAAGATCTTCTCAAGTTACATAGTCCAACTCAGTAGCTACTAGTAGCTTATGAAGTAGCTAGTAGCCACCAGCTAATCTGAATTGACACATTCAGTGAGTACGAAATACACACCAGGTTTTAAAGACTCAGAACAATAACTTAAAAATATAATATCGCATTAGTAATGTTTATATTGATTACATGTTGAAATAAGAGCTTGGATATATTGTTTTAAATAAAATGCATTATTAAAATTATTAACATTTTCTTTTCACTTTTATAACATGGTTACTAGGAAATTTTAAATTATGTATGTGGTATATCATATAAGTTTGTTTTAGAATTAGTGTTTATAGCAAAAATCATTAAAAGATCCAAAGTTAGCTGCTATTCTACTTAACCTTTACTTAAAATGAAACAAAAAGTTTTTGAATTTCACTGGGAAAAAAGCCATTAATTCAACTCATTAATACTCCCAAACTCAGAAATGTATGGCAATTTATGTTAAATAATTTCCATTTATTAGAACTATATATACAAACATTAGCTCGGGTGCTTGTATTTTAGAAAGACTTTAGCACAGACACTAAAATCAGGCTATCTGGGCCCTGAATCCTAGCTCTACTTTTTTTTTTTTTTTTAGACAGAGTCTCAAGCTGTCACCCTGGGTAGAGTGCAGTAGCATCACAGTTCACAGCAGTCTCTAACTCTTGTGCTTACAAGATTCTCTTGCCTCAGCCTCCCAAGCAGCTGGGACTATAGGCGTCCTCCACAATGCCCAGCTATTTTTTGTTTGTAGTTGTCATTGTTGTCCGGTGGGCCCGGGCCAGATTCGAACCCCCCAGCTCCAGTGTATATATGGCTGGTGCCCTAGCTGCCTAGCTCTACTTTTTGTCAACTATGTAGCCTCAGCAAGCAATTGAGCATATCTGTTCCTCAGTTTCCTTAACTGTAAAATAGGGATTGTAATAGTACTTACTTCATTGAGTTGTAAAAATGTAGATGAATGCAGGTAAAGCTCTAAGCAGGATGCCTGACCTTATACAATGTGAACAAATTTTCACTATTTTATACTTTACTGGCTCTCTCACCTATTTTATTAACCTTCAATTCAGGTCAGTGTATGTGTGTGATATATATAGACACATATACACACTCATCAAAAAGTTCAATGACCAGAGCAGTACTCATAGTAATTTCATCTTGATAAATATTAAATTTTCCAGGTTTGACAAAATATAGCAAACATCCTGAAGTGATTTACTATCAGTTTATTGTAGCCAAATCCCTATTGAAGTGTTTGTATAAAAAATTTCCTATTCTATGATTTGGAATTAAGTCCATCCTAATATCTGCTTTTTCACAGCAAATCATAATTATAGCTGATATTTATTGCACACGGTGTCCAAGGTCATATTATTTAGCAGCAGAATTACTAGACTCTTAACCACTACACACTACAGCTTCACTACCAGGGAAAAGAACATTTGTTAACCTTTACTTCTTGACACAATCAAAAATTAACAGGAAAAGCAACTATCCTAAGAAATATCTTTAAATTATTTGAGAGTTTGAGCTCAAATATGCTTTATCCCATTAAGTTATCAATTTTGGAATAGACAGAGGGAAAAAAGCAAGCTTCAATGTTCGCTCATTATAATCTCATTAAGCAGCGACTCCTTCGGCCCTTGCCTTCTGGCCATGCTCTGACATTGCTTAATGAGGTGATAGCAACACACTCCAAACACATTAAAAAATACTTGTTTATGTCGTTGATTTTATCTGAAATTACTTGTTTATGTCTTAAAATTAGTTTTCTTCATGAATAGCTTTTGAATTTCACTGGGAAAAAAGCCATCCTCAGCCATTGGGAAAGGTTGAAAAAGAAAATCACATTCTCAGCTGAGTCTACAGAAGCTAGAAATTCAGAACTCACAATTTCCTCTCTTCTCAAAAGCCCCCCTAAAGCATGGGTGAATCTTCTCTAAAAGCCAAATACTGACTATCATATCCCTGCAAGAAGACAAAAATGTACTTCTTTACACAAGTCTCCTAAGGGGTTTGAACATCCTTGCTTGAAGAAGATATGGTGGTCCCTTGAACGCAACAACCTGTGACCACAGAGGGACGTTTAAATCATATTTGTTTCAAAGGCTCCAAGAGGTACCCAATTAACATTCTCAGTTCCTTCCTCATAGTGAATTTCTTAGAGAAATAAAAGATTCATCCAACTCACAGAAGCAAGCTCTGTCGGTGATGTGTTGGTTTACAAAAGACTATGGCCTATCTTAAGGGCTTTAGCTAAAGAAGTTAGAGGATATCCAGCTTTCTTGATAATGCTAAACATCCCCATAATTGTTCATAAAACTGAAGACTACCTCTCTCTGCAATCCATTCTGAAAGATGAATTTTGAAATATTCTTGCTACTAAACCAGTTCTTGAAAACTATTATCAATGACTGGTAATGAAGATGCATTTAACCTCTGAGCTATCTGGCACATCAGAGTATGAGAAAAGTTGCCACTAATTAGAGAAATATATCTTCTAAAGATCCTGGAAAACATAGCCAATAATGTAGTAAATGAGATCTAGGAGGACTGTCTTATTTATCATTTATTAGTCCCTTGTGTTTATTGTACAGCTTATTTAAAAATATATACATATTATTGCCAGTAGGGAAAATGGCATGGAAACAGAGTTAAAGAATGCATTACCCTTCTCCTCCAAGAGCTCCCTGTGGATAAATCCAACATAACATCTGAGCTGAAAGTATAATTTGATACTGATCAGGTCACATTCAGGTAAACCTGGTATACTGTAATCTGTCTTTAAAAAACTTTTTGTTTTAAATAACTTTGAAAAATGTTGTATTCAGAGAGTTAGTGTAAAGATATCATTTCCTTTCCTTCAGTCATTAAGCAGAGTTGTGCATCTGTTTTCACAGCCCTTCTGCACCTGACCTTCTCCACACTCAGCAGATCTTAATGGTAAAAATGGGTGAGAATATGGACAAGTTCCAATAATTTCTGTTTTAAATTTCATTATCTATTTATTTATTGATCCCTGACACAGCTGCAAATTAGCTCCTAGCAGAATGGAAATGATTCGTTTCTAGTTTCCTTGTCTATAAAATGAGGGTATTGATGCCTGTCCTTATCTCCTGTAAAGATTTCATAAATTGGAATGAGATTGTTCAGTAAAGCTCATTGATCAAAAGCTCTAGGAGACTCTAATGATGTAAACTATTAGAGTGAAAGACTAGAAGGGCTATCAAAGGGAAATTGCATTCTGTACACATCATTATAATAGTAAAACTATTTTAAAGGACTTCCTTATGACTAGGTCTTTGAATATTATAAATGAAGAATTCTACACCATCAAAGGCAAGCTGAGGGTGTTGGGACCAGACTGACTCTTTGGGGACGAGGCACTCAATGTGTCAAGGGAAAGATACCTGGCAGCATTTTCCACTGACACCTGCCCATCCAGTTCAGAGCGTACCTTGCTTTGCTAGATAGGCACAGATCACAGGGAATACCAAGACATAGCCTTGTTAATGGCAGCCAGATATGCCAAATTCGGCCAGAGTGTAGATCTGGAACAAACCCTGCTCAGTGAGGTGGGGTGGACTCCAGCATGGGTCAGGGTAGAATGAACAGATAAAATACAAGATATGCAATATTTAGAACATGCGGATACTAAAACATTTATCTTGTGTGTTTACCTGGAATTCAAATTTAACTGGGCATCCTATGTTATTATTTGCTAAATCAAACAACCCTCAACAGGGAGCTCACTGAGGATTTCAACAGATACAGATACAGATACAGATCCTAGGAAATACCTATTCTAGTGAGCAGAACAAAATCAACACAATGGTCAAAGGCTAATAGTAGTAGTGCAGATAAGTGGTCAGCAGAGGTTTAATAACTGAGCTCTTCTTCTCCCCCTCTAATACTGGCACAAGATCAAGGTCATGCCAGCAAGAGCAAATGGACAGTGAGTCCCAAAACAATGGGCCTAAAGGGGTGGTTTCTGCCTCCACACTATTCACAGATAAAAACTCACTAATCAGTATCATCTCACTTTATTATGTTCCCAGGGGTATATCAAATTTCTTAATAAGGAGGTAGAATCTAAAAAATCCACCCCAAATATGCACCCCACCATGACCATCCCCCCAATTAGCAATTTGAAAAGACCACTCTATTTTGTGGAGAGTGGATTTGCAGGAGCAAGATGAAGACGGGGAGACCCATGAACAGAACAGACTCATTATCGTGAGAGGCGATAATGGGTTGGTGGGCAGGGAGTGTGGGCATGGGGGGCACTGAAGGGGAGAAGTAGGAAGACTGAAGAAGCAAGTTGGAGGAGTGGGGGAGAGGTCATGATAAGTGGCTTCCCCCAGGGCAAGGTTCAAGAATCCTCTAGCGTTTCTGGCCTGCCATGTGGGACTCTGTGTTAAGGGCAAAAGTTGAGTGGATTCATTGATCATTCCTGGAAGAAACTGAAGTCAGTTGGTAGAAGTGGATATGGTTGCAATGTCATGGCAGCAGATAAAGCTGACTGCCATGCTGATCCTTGGGCTGGGGGAAGATAATCAACAGCAAGGACAGAAACAGAGATAAGCACTCCACGGCTGCCAGGAACCTGAGTAGCTGCCCGAGCTTTCTCTCTGTTCTTAGAATACATTCTTTTCTGAGTCTCCTGCCCTTCTCTTCCCTAACTTGGGATGCTCTTCCCTGCAGATCTTCACAAGACCGTCTCTGTTGGGCCTCTCAGCTCTCCACTCAGATGTCAGTAACTCAAAGAGAACTTTTCTGACTCCCAATGTGAAATAACACAGTTTCTCAATATCACATTACCCTCTTTTACTGTTTTCAAAATACCATCTTCTGACATTGTCCTCTACTCACATTCGTATTGTCAGTCCACAGCCACACCCTCCAGAATGTGAGCTACCCAACTCAAGGACTTACCTGTCATTTTCAAGGCTGACTTCTCAGCCTCTCGAACAGCAGCAAGTACGAAGGGCACTCGGTAAATACCTGCCGGAGCGGTGACCGGACAGCTTCCCAGTTCCTAGTTCTAGTTCACAGAGAGCCAGCTGTCCACTGTTTCTGCCCTTAGAGGTTATAAAATAGCTATGTTCTTAAAATAACTTTTTCTTTTCCTTCATCTTCTATGAGTGGCTTCTTTTCCTTTACCAACAAAAGGCTGAACCAGAGCACACGTAGGAATCTAAGTCAGCAGAAAGGCTGGATGAAGGCCAGGGAATGTACCAACTAGGTCGGCCTCCTCTAATAAGAAAGCCACAGGTTTGTAAACGTTAGAACAGACATGTCAGAGGAGAGAAAACCCACCACCTAGATACTAGCCTACTACCTGCTGATGAACGTTAGCCGATTCAAAGATTATATTCCTTCAAGCAGTAAATGTTGCCTCTCTTCTGCGTACAGTCTCTGGGCCAGGCCAGAGATCCAGACGTGAACAAGGAGAGGGGAAGACAGTCTGCAGAGGAGATAAGGGTGACAGTTAATGGCAGCTGGTAAGTGCTCTGTGGCAGTGGCAGATCACGCTTGGGGCCCTGTGGGGCAGTAAGGAGGTAATGTCCACACCAGCCTTTGAGAAAACAAAGGAAGGGAGGAAGTCATTCCAGGTAGAGGGCACAACAGATGCAAGGCGTGGAGCTCAAGCCCGCGTATCAAGTTCAGGGGCTCGATTCCGTAAGGGGCAGAATCCAGGGTGTTCGTGGGCTGATGGAAGGGAATGATATCGGGCCAGGAACAAGGACTAAGATTGCCTGGACCTGTGTGAGGAAAAGTCATTTTCTTTAGTAAGATTAAAACCCAGGGTAGTAAAATCTGGCCCTGGAAAAATACTTCACTGGTGACCAGGTTCTCAGTGGCAACCAGAATATGGCTCTGCTTTCTCCTGGATTTCCCCTTCGAAATTCTCAATACTCGTGGTGCCATTCCTGGGGTACCCCTCTGAGCTGAGGAGCTGGGGCTTTACCCACTCAGGGATGAAACACGTGCACACACCCTTTCTCACAGGCTCTTTGATATTGTTTATGAGACTGCCTTCAAAGGAGCTTAGCAAATATTAAAGCTGAATGTGATTAATAATGAAGTGTACTAGAAGTTAAGAAGACTGCTGGTTCCAGGCCTGGTTCCCATGGATGGATATAGTGTCGCCAAGACCAGCGCCATTGTTAGCCTCATCGGTGACAGCTGGCCAGGCAGAGGCAGTGGGCCAGGAATTCCCCAAAGCTGCCTATTGAGTAGGCTGACAGAGACATGAGAATCACAAGGGGCTTCAGTTAACTTTATTTAGCAGGAAAGATATTCACTAGAACAGTTTGATTTTTAAGGAAAACAAAACATTTTAGGCTGGTCAGGTCCTTACTCACATTACAAATGAAAGCCTGGGTGAACATTTTTCTCCCTCTTCTGGCCATTTGCTGCATCCTATCAACTCTGTTATTTGGGTTTCAAATCGACCCTCCTACTTGCTTTGATTTCTATAATCCTAGTAAGAACTGTATTTTATCTGAAATATCCTAACAGCTTCTCAAGTGGTCATGGGGTCTTTAGTCTCCCCCACTTTGGGACACAGTTACATTGTTGCTGGTTTGATTTTTCTAAAGCACAGCTTTGAATATGCCACACCCTAAACCCTCCATGACTCCCCACTGCCTATAGAATAACAGCCTTACCCAGCTCTTTTGCCCTTTATGTTTTTCCCATGGTGACATCCACTACATTGTCTTTATGCCCCGGCTAAATTAAAATGCAGTATTCTTCTATAGCAACATTCTTCTTAGAGTGTCCTTTTTCTCTGATTCTTTCAGGTTCAAATACTACCCACTCTTCCAAGCTCACTTCACATGCCCACATTTTCATTAAACAATCTCTCATTCTTTTGGTGGGATGAAATCTCTACAATTTGTGCCAGAGTGGTATTTGCATAGGTCAAGAATAAAAATGCCTATACTACAGAGTTTGGTGCCTTATCTTTGAATCCCATGTAGTCCCTAGTGGGGTGCCTTGCCCTCCTTTGGCAGTTAGTTTGTTGAATTCATTCCTGAACTTGAAGCATTTCTCTCACATGAAACTCCCATCCCAGGTGTAACGTCCGTGAAGGGCACTGCTGTGGCATTATGTCCTCCTAAGGGAGCATGTATATCAAAGCTTTGTTTTGTCTTTCAATTTTGAATGGGAAGTGGAGGTTGATTGTTTGGGGTTTTGGGGTGAAGGCAAACTGAAGAGGTGCCAATTTGTAAAATGTGGCCTGGAAACCAACTTGCCTCACTACTCTGAAGTCCCTCTTATTGGCACAGAAGCACAGCTTTGGAGGCACTATCTGAGTGTCCTTTCCTGAGTCCCTAATTACTTGTGTGTGCTGCTTTTGTTGGAAGTTTTTTTTTCCTTTCTTGGACATTTGCCCTGTTTAACAGTCCTGAACACCCTAGCACTAGAGAAACACTTTTACTCCAAAAGGAGTTGATAGGATCAATTTGTGTAAGCAAACTTTTAATTTGGTTTTGTTTTTCTCTTCAGGGACTTGGATTTGTAAAACTGTAATGCAAAATAAAATGATTAAAATGATTGAAATGCCAGAGAAAAGGAAGCCAGCTCAGCCTCAGAGGATGTTGGGACAAACTCTCTGCATACACCCCATTCAGATGTTTTGGCTGTTTTCATATTTGTAGCAGCAAATATTAAATTATTAAAGTACTCAGATTAGGGCTCGGTGCCCATAGCACAGTGATTGCAGTGCCAGTCACATATACCGAAGGTGGCAGGTTTGAACCCAGCCCAGGCCAGCTAAACAACAACAACAAAATATAGCCAGGTATTGTGGTGGGTTCCAGCTACTTGGGAGGCTGAAGCAGGAGAATTGCTTAAGCCCAAGAGTTGGAGATTGCTGTGAGCTCTGACGTCACAGCACTGTATTGAGGACAACATAGTGAGACTCTATCTCCAAAAAAACAAAAAAAGTATTCATATCAGGTAGGATGCTTTTAACTATGCAGTAGGAAATAACTGACTAAAAACAACCCAAATAGTAGGTGTTTATTTCACAAGGCATCTGGATGGAGGCAATTCCAGCAGCTCCAGGAATCCGAGGGTGGGCTCTCACTATCTTTCTGCTCTGATCTCTCCGTCAGTTGGCAAGTTCCCAGCCCCACACCACTTATCACCCCAAAATGACTGCTGTGACTGCAAACTTCACATCTTCACACAACTACTTTCAAACAGGAGGAAATGGAAGGTGACGAAATGCATTTCTCATCATGCCACGCTGTTTAATCAGGAAGCAACCTTTTCCCCAGAATCTCTCAGGGGCTAAAGTCTCCAAATACTAAACTGAGTCACATGCTCATTCCTGAGCCAATCATTGTCAAAGGGAAGTTCTGAACTGATGATTGGCATAGGCCAATCACATCACTACTTAGGGCTAGGCATGCTGCCAGACTAAGAAAATAAAGGAGCTCTGAGAGTAAGGAAAGGGGGGAATGGTTGTTGGGCAGGCATCCCACTTCCTGCTCAGTGCTATCTGCTGCTCTCCATCTAGTTCAGTACTGAGAAGGCACTTAATAGCAGTAAGTAAATCAGTACCAGTGGAAGTAAATGAAGGACTTTCTATATAGATTAATCCCAACCCAGTCACTTAATAGTAACAACCTACTGTTGTCATTGTTATTAGTTTCATCACAAGGGATGATGATGAGAGGCTGAAACTAAAATACCAAGATTGTCAACATGATTTAAGATGTAGCTTGTTTTATTGTCCTGGATATTTTTACACAGGTACTGAAAACACTTACCTTACTTTCACCTAAATTAAGCTGAAAGGCTATCACTTTCAGCTTAATTTCACTTTCAGCTTACATTGCAATGGATAGCAATCACTATACATTGTTGCTAAATGAAATAGAGGCTGATGTATAATTATTGGACCTGGAGCCTTGTCCTGATTCATGGGAAAATTCTCAATCCGTCCATCACTATGAGCTTTCATTCATTCAAGCTGAGTCACCCAACCTTTATCACTTCCTGCTAGCCTGACTACAGCTGTCATTTATCTTTTATCACTGCTTCACAGAAGGCCTCCTTGTATCCTTAGCTTTTATTGTTGCTGTTTTTTCTCACCTCAAATTTATTTTATTTACTTTTGCATAGACTTGCTCTTCCGCACACATTCACACAGTCACTGCAATGTTCTTTTGAACATGTTATATAATCTGACGTTGCCCACAGACATATCAATTCCTCCGAGGTAAACCTTCAAGGTTACAAATCACATGTAAGACTACAAATATCAGAGTGCTCTTTGAAGCTCTGCTCCATTTTGAGCCATTTAAGAGACTGCAGTGGGAATGAACAGAGCAATTGAGCAATTCAAGAAGGATGACTGAAATGTCAGGAAACAGAAAGACAGCTCAGCCTCAAAGAAAACTCAGAGGACCCTGGGGCAAATTAACCACCAGGACTGTAAAGAGACTGGAGGTACCTGAAAGCTGAGGGAGGTCTGTTGAAAAGACTGATTTAAGTAAAACAACGATGGTAGAGAATCCAATCATATGCTAATTCTGAAGGCTTGCTTTGATACTCTGTGACTTTAAGTCACTTTCATAGAATGTCCTAGTTTGTTTCAACCTTTCTCTACAGCCTGCTTTCCCACTCACTTTCTCATTAGACTAACACGGAAACAGAAGTAGAATGTGGAATACCTGAAAGCTTCTCATATAAAAAAGAACCTCTCTAACATAAAGCAAGATTTTTCTGCAAATTTAGTTCCTTTGAAATCATCTGATGGTACATAATGAAGAATGAAATAGGTAATATTTCATGGTTATTTCTCTTTATATCTATATACTTTCTTCTTTTTAACACCCCACCACTACCATCTATGCATTTTGGAGCAATTCAGTCATCTCTGTGTTTAATCATTTGAGGAACCTGTTTTCCAAAGTGGCTTCATCACATTTCATTCCCACCAACAGTATATGGGGGTTCCAGGTTTTCAATCTCCCAGATTCAAAAATAATAATAATTAATTTTAAGAAAAAAACTGTCTCCTCTGTCTGTGGATGACCCCAAGGTGCTGTGATGAAATAGAAGGAGTTCCAGGCCGGGAGCAGTAGGTTTGACTCTGTGCCAGCTCCACCCCACTTGGGCCTTGTTTTCCTGTGTATAAAATGAGGACAAGTTTAACTAGGTGATCGCACACAAAGATCTCTTAGCTCACAGGCAGTATGGCCTATAATTAAGAGTAGAAATTCTGGAGGCTTCCTACTTCTACACAAGAGGTTCTAAGCTAGCCTCTCCTGTGAGCTAAGTAACTGTGGGCAAGATTCTTCATGCTCCTGTGTCTTGGATTCCCCTTTTGTAAAACAGGCAATATTAAACTGCCTACTTGAGCGAGATAGTTGGGAAAATTTAAAGAGTTAACATATACAAAGTGCTTAGAACAGTACCAGGCAAATAAGTTCTATGTAAGTGAATACCTGTAATGAATTATGACTCCTTTTTTCTGTAGCAGGTTTATTGAGATAGAATTCACATATCATACAATTCACCCATTTAAAGTATGTAACTCAATGGTTTTTAGTATATTTATAGAAATAGGCAATTCTTTCCACAATTTTAGAACTTTTGTATCAACTAACAAAAAGACCCTATCATTAAGCTAGCACCTGCCTATCCCTCCAACCCTTCCCCCAGCTCTAGGCAACCATTTATCTACCTTCTGTCCCTATAGATTTGCCTACTCAGGAGATTTCATATGAATAGAATCATACAGTACGTAGTCTCTTGTGACTGGCTTCTTTCTCTTAGCATAATGTTTTCAATGGTCATCTATGTTGTAGCATGAATCAGTATTTTACCCATTCCTATTGCTGAGTAGCAGTCCATCATATAGACAGACCCATTCATCAGCTGGTGGACATTCAAATTGTTTCCACATTTTGGCTATTGTGAACAATGCTGCTATAAACATTCAAGTACAAATTTTTGTGTGAACATAATTTTTCCTTTCCCTTGAGTATAAACCTAGAAGTGGAATTGCAGCCATCTCTTATGTTTAATCACCTATTTTCCAAAGTGGTTTCATCACTTTTCATTCCCTCCAGGAATGTATGAGGATTCCAGTTTTTGCATATCTTTACCAATACATGTTGCTATCTGATTTTATTCATTCATTTATTTATTTATTTTTGAAACAGAGTCTCCTTTTGTCACCCTCAATAGAGTGCTATGATGTCATAGCTCATGGCAACCTCAAACTCCTGGGCTTAAATGATTCTTTTGCCTCAGCCTCCGAAGCAGCTAGGACCACAGGTGCCCCCCACAATGTTGGCTATTTTTGTTGTTGTTATTGTAGTTGTCATTGTTGTTTGGCAGGCCCAGACTGTGTTCAAACCCACCAGCCCCAGTGCATGTGGTTGGAGCCCTAACCACTGTGCTACAGGCACTGAACTACTATCTGATTTTTTATTCTAGCCATTCTAGTTGATATGAAGTAGTATCCCACTGTGATTTTGATTTGCATTTCCCTAATGACTAATGACGTTGAGTATCTTTGCATGTGCTTATAGGCAATTTGTAAACTATGAATTCTTATAAAGTATCTATTGTTGATGCTTCAGGAGACTTTATTCAGCCATAGACACTCTAAACGTAGATCCAGATCCTAGATTTTCTGAAGAGTTTGAGAATCCAGTTCACTACATCTTTGGCCCTTGCAATGTGAGGATATTATTCAAGTGCTTGATATTATACCAGTTGAGGGAAACTGGAGGAGTAAGATATTACATCTTTAATTCAAACGGGACCCCATTTGGCTTCCATTTCTATTCAGGCTTCTTCAATTCCTATGAAAACCCAGAAACCATTTTATTCCAGTATCTTCCAAAGGCCCCAGTTATCATAATTCGGTCTTTCTCACATTCTGCTGCCTTAATGTCTTTTTCATGTGTGTAGGCCTTCCCACTATAAAGTCTTCAAGGGTAAGGAACATTCGCATCTCTTGATATACACATGGCAGTATACCAAGAGATGTGAATGTTCCTTACCTTAGTCGAAAAGGTCAAAGTCTTACCTCATCCTAAGAAGGATGCTCTTTAAAGCAGCCAAAGCAGTTTAAACTGGGCTTATGACTGTGAACAAATTAAGTTACTTCCACTCCCTCACTAGTCAAGTGAGATTCATAATATCTAATTTGTAAAGTTCTTGTGAGGGGCAAATGAGATGATATATAGCACAGAGCTAGACAAATAATAAGCACAAAATAAATGTATATAAACCTGTTAACCAGTTTATGCTACCTTAGTCATCCTGTTGAAAGTCATCTGCAGGTTGATTCTCCATCTGCCTGGGCCCAACAGTGCATAGCAGGACTCAAGATATGAACTGCCCAAGAATACAGTTTGCTGTGAAGTTGAAACATAAGAGAAGAACTGCAGACTCACAAGGACAAAACAAATAAGGCCAAATTTCCAGGAGAACTTCCAATTTATAATGCTCAGAGGTGATGGAACCAAGGCAGAAAGCACTGGACAATGCAGGGACGCCCCAGTCCTCATGTCTTCCCTGATCAGACTTGGACATTCCTTGGATGCTACTGGGATTCTTCTCATAAGCATCAGACAGAAGAATCGAAACAGAACAAAGTTTTCCAGATCTAAAGAAAAGAGCCACATCTCAAACAGCTAAATGAGGTGACCTATTCTTTTCCACATTTTCCCTTTACTAAGGTTTTACAAAAAGTTACGTGGTAAAGACTGACAAGAAGGCCGGGTAGCTTAGCAGCCTGGTCACTTGCTGCCATCTATGGGTAAAACATTAAAAGTGACCTAAGGGGAAATTAAAATTTCATATATCCATTATGGTACATTTAAATGTAATTCTATGAAAAGTACTACAGAAGCCTGTTGTTTACTGTTTTTCCTAACATGCAGAAATATAAGGAGGAAGATTTAGGATATCTAGCAACTTTACTATAAATATCAAATCTGTCTGAGAATGTGATTCAGATTGTGCTACTGGTTTGAAAAATAAATTGATTCTGATTTGTCTAACTCACTATAGTCTTTAACTGGGAACAAGTTTAAAAACAGAGATAAAATTAGGTTATAAGTGATTTTAATAACAAAAATTATCATTGTTTTAACTAAAAATAACCTCATGAGAACCTATTATACCAGAAAGGGTCTGTTTGTCATGGTTGCCATCAAATTAAAATCTCCACAATTATTTTAAATAGTACTTTTTTTCTCTACAGTCTGCATACAGAAACAGGAAAATGGGCTTTAGTGAGAAAAGCTCAACAGTGTCCTGAAATATTTATATCAGCTTTGCAAACAAGTATGAAACATTTACCAGTGCTGCCTCCAAAACACACTCTTAAAAGGAAAGAAAATGCAATCTGATTCACAAAAAAACCCAAACTCACACACAAATTAGTTTTGACTTATTTGGTCTGCCAATTTTAGATAAACTTAGAAGTCTGGGGTAGGTTTCATAGAATAAGGGAAAGAGGGAAGAGCAACATTAGTTGGGGAGATGGAGGTAGAGACCCGGGGCACATAATTCTTATGGCATTGGTTATATTTCTGGTTGATGTGTTGATCTCTTAACTAGATATGAGATCTTAGAAAGTAGAAATGACATTTTATTTATCCTTGTATACTCAAAAGCTCTCTTAGTGCTAAAATTTAGACAATAAACATTTGCAGAAATGTAATCAATCAAAATTTATTCTATACCTACTTATGTACCCATTGCTGTTCTAGATGCTTGTTCTGGGTACTGTTGTAGGAAAAGAAAAGAAGAAAAAAGGGAGGGAGGGTTTCAATGTGTATTAAAATGATGACTTCTAATTTTAGCATGGCAGCCCCTTTTTAAGACTGGAGAAATAGACCTTCCTGAATGGATAAGCCCAAAGAAGGGTCTTTTGATTTGGCTAACAGATTTGCCATAATGAAAGCCTGTGTTACTAAGAAGATGAGATATATAAAGGCTAAACTTTGTGGAGTATGTTGATTAAATATATCAGTTGATTACTTTTAGCTGAGAAAGGTAACGAGATGACCTTTGAGGAAAATGAAAATAGATTCTCGTCTATTTATTTAGACCTGTATTTCTACCACTTAGAATATTTCTTGGCACATAACATTCAATAAATATCCATCAAATATTAATCTCATACCCTCCTACTAGAGGCGTCATCTGGCATACTTACAAAAATGAGGCTTTCAGAGAGATGGAACGACCCTCTGAACAGTCATTTAACAAGAAATGATTTGAATTCCAACTGGCATCCCAATGTTTCATTTCTGAGATCCCAAGGTTAATCACTAAACCAGACCACCTACACTGCTCTGATCTCAGATTCTAGTCTTACTGACCTAGCAAATAAATACAAAGAAACAAGTATAGTGAATCCACAGTCTCAACCCCTTCCTTTGCCACAGAACCTTACTCTGTCCACCTTCTGTCTCATGCTATCTGAAGGGTTCCACGATAATCACTGAATTACATAACCACCCAAATGAGATTGTTCTTCCATCTGTTAAGGGCCATCCAAGCCCCCATGCAATGAATTTCAATTTAAGGAGCTTTATGTTCCATCTGGAACAAGAGCATTCACTCCTATATAAGAGGAAAAGATCATTGTGATTTTAACCTGGTTTTAATGGAAATGACTCAATTCAAATTTGAAATTTTAAATGCTGTTTAAATATTGTATGTTTCAGCAAAGTGAGAAACATCTTGCCAACAATTATTTTCAAAGTTACAATTTTCACAGCAGTAAATGCTCATTAAACATAAACCATATATACAAGAACTCTCATTGCAATATTGTTTGTAACGGGAAAAGAACTTGGAACTAACCCAAATGTCCATCAAAGGAAATGGGATAAAGAAATTGTGTTATGTTCATGCCAGGCAGCTATTAAAAAGAATGAGGTAGCTCTGCGTATGCCAATATGACAAGATGTCAAAGATATCACAATAAACGAAAAAAACCAAGATGAAAAACACTGTGCATGTTTTTAATGCTGATAATGACTGCAATAAATGTCAGCATATGCATATCAAAAAATCTGGAAGAATATACAACAAACTATAAACAGTAATTACTTTGGGAGATAACATTATGGGGTAATTTCACTTTTAATTTTATATATCTCTGCATCATGTAATATATTTGCCATGATTGTATATTACATTTGTAATTTTTAAATGCTTATTTGATTTCATTTTAAATATACATAAGTATCATAATTAAATTTAAGTAACCTGAAAGTTTAAAACAATAGTTTATATGTAAAATGAATATAAGACTTTTGGAGAATTGCTGTGTGTCACAGAATAATAATTGCTTATGTTCTTTTGCCCAGTAATCTTTAATTCAAAAAAACTCTACTCATAAAGATATTTGCTACATTGCTGATATATAGCAATAAGTTGAAAACAACTCAAGTGATTAATAGAAATATAGTTAAATAAACTGCCATCCTCAATAAACATTACATAGCCATTGTGTTAAGAAGACTAGGAGATAAAATAACATGCTTATGTTACCATGTTAAGGATAAATGGCAAAATATAAAATTATATATTCAAAATGTGTTCCATAAATATCTCAACAGAAAATAAAATAAAAAGAAATTTACCAGAGCCGAGAGTAATGTTGTTCAAAGGTGTTACTCTTGGTTATTTTTATTCTTTGTACATTTCAGATTTTCTAATTAACTACTTACTACATTGATAGCAGAAAGCAATCACTGCTGTTAATGAGGTAGTAAAGAGAGTAACATTCCTTTATCGCTGACCTGACATATAAAATTATTCCCTTTTTTTTTTTCACTTAGCCTCTGCCTTTATTTTAAAGAAAAAGGTTATAAATTCAGGGTTACTAACTTTTCTGATGCTCTGGAGCAAATCACTCACCTCCCACTCAGTTTTTGTGAAATTCAACAACTACGTTAGGCTAAGTGAGAAACTGAATAATTTACAAAAAAAAAAAAAAATAACATTTCCACAAAAGAAGACATATTTTTTCTATAATTAAGTTCAACTTCACAAAAGAGCAACAAGTGACAACTCTTTGGGGCATCAGCAATCTTAATGTCAAGAGAATTGAATACCAATCATGATTCAGATATTTACTTGGTAAATATTCTTTTTGACGGTTATTTAATTTCTCTATTTTTTCAGTTTCTTCACTTGTAAGAAAACTGTGTTGACTTAGAATCTTAATTTTAGACTTAGAATGTTCCTAAGGTGAAGGAAATGGGAAACCTAAGGAAATATTGTGTGCCAGGAACATATAAGATATGAATAATTACCTTTATGTGATGTGTAAAGAAAATAATATTCTAAAAGAGTCAGAAGCTGACTAAGTTAAGATTCAATCCCAGGCTGGCTGGCTCTTCACTAAACATTCCTCCTCTTTAAGAGTTTAGGGACATGAGGTTTCAAAGGCTGAATGATTCTTCCAAGGTACACAACAAGTCTGCATCAGAGTCAAGGCCTGAACGCAGATCTCTTGAGGCCAATCATATATTTTTCTTGAGTTTTTATTTTTTTCTATTTTTTTTTAAACTCAGGCACAGATTTGAGTTACTTGTAGACCTCAATTCACAGTTCATGATCATCATTTATGTGTATTGGCTCTCCTTTGTTTTGTTTTGTTTTTCCCCTTCATTTCTTATCCCCACTGTAATTTGTCTTCTGGGAGTGTTTCTTGATCTGACATTACAGCTCATTAAGTAATTCTTCTACTAATGCTTTCTGCTATATGTCCCATCTCTCAGGTTTATTTCAACCATTCTCCTTTATAACTTCTGTCTGCATCATGTCACATACATCGACTCATCTCTTCAGAGTTGTTTACTATGCTTACCTTAAATTCTTGACCTATGTGATTATTTCTGGCCCCAATCATAATGTAATCGGAGAGAAGAGCATATGCTGTAGTAACGAGCAATTCCGGAACTTTCAATGGCTCGCACAACTAAGCTTTATTTCTTCATTCAGTCGGACAACTTTCCTTGCTCTGCACCAACTGGGACCCATGCTGCTTCCACATCCCAACTCCACAGTCTTAGAGTTCTTCACTATAAATCACAAAAATGCTATCCAAAATGGGAGGAGATGGAGAACTGACTTCCACCCAAATCCCATTAGCTTGAACTTA
This sequence comes from Loris lydekkerianus, assembly GCA_963574355.1. Lineage (NCBI taxonomy): Eukaryota > Metazoa > Chordata > Mammalia > Primates > Lorisidae > Loris > Loris lydekkerianus. The sequence continues at coordinate 37,772 of CAUYPK010087533.1, read as the reverse complement.
CCAGCTGGCCCTAGATCAACTGCAGGGAACACATAAGCATTTGGTGAGCACCACTTATCTGCTTTCAGAGGGAAGCTTGCTTAGCTGGTTGTCTTGTTCATTTCATGGTACACCTCAGATGTCTGTAAGCTCATTTCCCCTGGGGGTCCACTGTCCTCCTATATTAGCTAGAAATGTATTGTGGGCAGGCCCAAACACCAGGCCCTAGTGTAACACAGATAAAGATCTGAAAAAGGGCAACAAAATGTTTTACAAGTTGTCCCTTTGAAACTGCCACCCTTTGGTGGAATCTAAACCTGCATTCATGCCCTGGGCCAGTAATCAAAATGGCAGGAAAATGTTGTTTGCTATTTGTTTTCTAGTATCTTAAACCACAGGAGGTGGCTCAACAGATTGTCTAGATAAAGGTCACAAGGGTCATGAGATCTTAAGGAGATAAGGTCAAAGGAAACCACCAATTATACAGTTACATAACAATAGCCAGAGGTCACAACTTGTGTCACTGATCATGTTGGCCTGAGCCCAGCCACCAACCCTCTCCCCCCGTTTTTTAATTTTAATTTTAATTTTTTTAAATTCAGATTAATATGAGTATACAAATGATTACGTTACATTGTTTGTGTTTCTAAAGTGAAGTTTCAGCTGTAGTTGAGGCAGTAGAGCCCTTCATCCATGGGGAGTGTTATACACCCACACCATGTGTCCATCAAGTGGAGCTTACCCATCCCCTCCTTGCTTTCCCCTCCCCTTTCCCTCCTCTCCCCTCCTCCTACTTGAATATACTTGTGTTACTCTCTCATATGGGCATACAGTTGTTTTTCTAGAGGAACAGAATTAAAAGCCCAGAAATGAAACCAGCCTCTTAACCACTATCTGATCTTCAATAAACCAAACAAAAGGAAAACCTGCTCTTTTAAAAAGCCCTGTTTTTCTGCTTAAAGTCAAGATGATAGTCTTTGAGATGCTAGTCCACTGCCCTCCTCATGTGCCTGCAAATTAATAAACTTCTCTTCCTTTTTCCTCAATCCACTTGTCCTGGTTCTTCATTCTCACTGATGTGGCCTCAGGGACAAGCACTGAACTAGCATTTGTCACTTTTGGTCAATTTAAGAAGGAAAAAGAGGCCAGATGTTGTAGCTCACACCTGTAATCCTAGCAATCTGGGAGGCTGAGGTGGGTGGATCTCGAGCTCAGGAGTTTGAGACCAACCTGAGCAAGAGTGAGACCCCATTTCTACTAAAAATAGAAAAACTAGTAGGGTGTTGTGGTGGGCACCTATAGTCCCAGCTACTCAGGAGGCTGAGGCAGGAAGATCATTTGAACCCAAGAGTTTGCGGTTACTGTGAGGTAGGACACCATGGTACTCTAACCAGGGTGACAGAGTAAGACTCTGTCAAAAAAAAAAAAAAAGAAAGAAAGAAAGAAAGAAAAAGATATGCCCAGAACAAGGTAGAAAGTCCCTGAATCCTCATCTGAGCTTGAGCACTGGCCCCTACATACGTGCACACACAAACCCTTGTCTACTGCCTCGTCTCACTAGGATCCTGACTCTCAAGTAACCTTTTTTGTTCCCCATCCCAGGCATTGTTCTTCAAGATAAATTTCCCCTTGGTTGTCGTCACCTACTGCTTAAGGTATGAATGGAGAGAAAGAGGAGAAGAAATGCTCAGTAGTAGGCTCGTCATCTGGATCCACTGCTTCCCTGACATTACCCCACCCCACTTCCACAGCACAGGACAGACGCTGCTCTTGGTCCCACAGGAACAGGCCATGAGCTGCCCGGGCAGTAGAGCAGGAAGGAAGCAAATGGTGCTCAAACTCTCCCACACTGCTGAGCACTAACCTCCTCTGCTCACTGCCATCTCTTCCCTTTCTCTACCTGGGGATTTCTCTGCTGCTTAATACTTCAGACTCAGGCACTTCTTTACTGTCTCTGGCTCCTCCAGCCTTAGGCCAAGGCTGGGGAAGGCAAGAGCCTGTCCTACATCACCATCGTGTCAGACACCAGAGTCTAGAGCATTTCCAATATGCCTCCTCAGAAATAAATAAGATCTCAATGCATCGAGCTTTTCCTAGAGAACATGGATCATTTTTCTTTCTTTGTCTCTTTTTCTTTTCCTTTTTCTTTTTTCCTGTTTCAGAATAAGAGTATATGGAACTGGCACACAGCAGGCACTTAAAATGTTATTTGACTCTCCTGTGCCCTTTTGTGTGAGGAAGGAAAATCTTCTCCCCAATGAGTACAGCTACCCTGAAGCATACTTTATTATTTCTGAAAGAATCCTCAACTCGGCACTCCCTCTTCTCTTAAGCAGTTGTTCAGGTCTGGACAGAACTTAGGAGAAGGGGAGAGGAAATTGTGCATGAATATCATGGGATGGCTAGATTTGCTAATTTGCACCCTGCCTGGAAGTTGACTTTTATATGCATAATTAAACACCAGGAAGCAAAGAAATGAGACATTGTTGGCAGTATTATAGATGGCTAGTACTAATTCCTCATCTATATAAATGTTTGTAATTCTTTTATTTATGCTTATGCATTAAAAGTATAACTCCAGAAAGCAATAATGATATCAGTATGCAAAATAATACCCTAGAACACGGTAATGGTAATAGGTTTTGTTGAACTTATGATGAACTTGCAACAAAAATGTTTTGGACCAAGGAAGAGCAACCTGTTTCTCTTCTTGGTGGGAGCTAGCAATCTAGCTGATATTTTTACAAAAATTATTAGAAAATCCCTTGGAAAATGTTGGAAAAGTTTTCCTACACTGCTGGCTTTCAGCTTTGAATTTGAAGTTAAAAATTAAAATGGAAGATTGTTTTCCTGAAATAATTGGCATGATTGGCCCCATAGATATCCATCATACAGGGGAGCACGGTTTATGTGGCAAAATACAACACATATGACTTGATTATGGTACGTGCCTAAAATGTCATAGATATAAATACTTCAGTCCTAAAATTATAAACCTAGACCACAGTTAAAAAGAAATTCTTATTTCTCCAACCACTTAATTGAACCAAAACATATAATCATCAAAGTAGAAAGATAAAATTACCTTGTATTTCCCACTGCCCAACATCCCTGCTTTAATAGATGCTGTTAGTTTTCTATTTCAAAACCATTCCCTGCCTGTTTATCCTTACCTGCCTCAAACTATTAAAGGATAAAAACCTCAGAAACTTGCCTTGACAAATTACCCTGCAGCCAGGGTACTTAAAAAACCAATTCTGGCCAAAGATTTGTTCCTTGGGAAAGCAAGAATCACAGAAAATATATTTTATTTACCTAATAATGGACCACTGATGGAGTCCTTTGCCACACATTCTTTTTCCAAACCCCTTGTTTTCTACCTTCGTATATAGTCACACTATCTGGAGCTGTTACATTATCAGGCATGAAGCAGCACAGCTTAACGTGAAAAAGCAACATGCTTAGAATAGCAGAGCAGAACAATAATAGGAAGTGTCCTTGAAGACAATGATGAGCTGCTACACCAAACTTGAAAATGCCTACCCCCAAATCTCTTATTGAGATAATTAGGCAGGGCATGGAGGCGAGGATGGGAGGATGGCTTGAGGCTAGGAGGTCAAGGCCAGCCTAGGCAACATGGTGAGACCCAGCCAGGCATTGTGGCATGCATCTATAGTCCCAGCTACTCAGGTGTCTGAGTCCAAGAGTTTGAGGCTGCAGTGAGCTATGATCGTGCCAGTGTACTACAGCTCGGACAATAGAGTGAGATTTTGTCTCAAAATAAAAATATTAAAAAGTAAGATACTTAAATACCTTATAGCTTGAGCTACTATTTCTCGGTATTATATTACTTGCAGCCAAAAGAATTCTTAATGATATGTGCCCCAAAGTGAACTATCCTTATCAAAAGGAGTAATACTAAACCTCTGTAAATTGATAAAAAGAGTTCAAAAGGTAGGAATCATACTTAAATCCATTTGATTTGGAAATACAGAGTAATAAATGGTTGCCATTTATTATACCATTCTTTAAGCCAGCTACCATGCTAGATGCTTCCTATTATCTAGCCTGCAATTTTCTTTGGTTGTTCAGACAGCTACAATTGAAGAACCTGTCAGAGAACCGTTTCAGTAGGGGGAAATTTGCTCTGGGAAGCAATACATTTTAATAGTGCCTCTAGTAAAACATGTGAGATGAAGAGAACCACCAAGAGTCAGTATTGCCTAGTGACTAAGGATATAACAAGATGTCTAGACCTTTTCTTGTAGATCTCGAATTGACAGTTAAGACCCAAAGGTGATACAGAGAGGTGCTAAAACCTCCAGTTTCTAAAGACAGCTGCCATAAATTGAGATGTCTCTCTCATCTACTAAGAAGTACAGGACTAGCCCAGCTACTACCCCAGACTCCCTCCCAAAAAGGGAGAATCCCTAGAGTCTCAGGGAAAGCAGTTTCGAGAAGAAGTTTTCCTCTCTGCTTCCAAGCAAATCAAGAGGCTCTCCATGAAAATCAATCACTGAGATTGCAGGTGTCAGTAAGAAAGGGCATTAGAATCTCATTCCTGGGCAAAACATTCACTTAGGGAGCTTGTTGATTAAAAAATAATTGGAATCTATAGTGACATCAGAAAAGACTTTTTAAAATCTCAAACCTTTTAAGACAGCAAGAGGATTCATTGAGAATAACTTGAGTCACACTACGGAATGAGAACTGTATTCAATTTCCTATAGGATTAATTTAAGTGTTATTATATAACATAATTATAAATATCATAAAGCAATATCTGATTTTTCTTAGAGGCTGGTGACATGCTTAGATTTGCATTTCTTTGCTCATCCTCATCATTTTTCATTTCCATAGTGGCCTCCACACTATTTCTAATGGAAAAGTTTAGATCACAGCCTTTATTGCAAGTGGTAACATTGCTGAAAATTTAGACAGAATTATATTTTTTTCTTGCTTATAAAGCAATCTATACTGGATGCATAAAATTAGGGGAAGAAGACAAAAAAAGTGAGTTATACTATAAACTGATAACCATTTTTCTTGTTACTGTTCTATTGTATTCCCATACAATAAATTATTTCTTTTTCTTTCTTCTTCTTTTTTTTTTGAGACAGAGTCTTACTCTGCTTCCCTAGGTAGCATGCTGTGGCATCATAGCTCACAGTGACCTCAAACTCTTGCACTCAAGTGATCCTTTTGCCTCTGCCTCCAAGAGGCAGCTGGGAGTACAGGAGCCCACCAATGCTTGGCTATTCTTAGAATAGCCAATCTAGTCCCTTGCTCAATCTAATCTCTAACTCCCAAGCTCAAACAATTCATCTACTTTGGCTTCCCGGAGTGCTAGAATTACAGGCATGAGCCACTGTGCCTGGCCAATAAACTATTTCTTAAAAACATAATTTTTAATGACTGAAAGTATTTCACTGTAAAATTAAATCACAGTTTATTGAACCATTTCCCTATCATTGAGATTTGATTCATTTGCAATTCTTAAATATTCCAAGGAAACTTCAAATGAATGTCCCTAAATTAAACTCATTACAATAACGACTGGAGTGAGAAGACAAAGTGAGCAGGAACAGCAGTGGGTCAGCATGCCTCCACCGTGGGCACAGGAAGAGCAGGAGAGTGCCCTCTAGGCCACTGGACTCTGGAAAGAAGTCAACCTTGAGCCATTTTCCCATCGCCATCCACCAGGCAAAAGAACCCAGGCAGCAATAAGCCTGGGTGTATATATGGTGGTGGAGAACGCAAACAGGCAAGGCGACCCCACTCTCCAATATCAGAGAATTGTTCTGTGGAAAGGCACTCTGGCTGTCAAACAAAACAAAACAAATGTATGCAGCCCAAGAGAACAGCATTTGGATGCTGCCACTCAGCTGAACTCAAAAGACAATACATGGGAGCAAGAAAAGAAGATACAACCACCAAAAAGGGTGACTCCACTCATGGGTCACTGAATAAAAGATACTTGTCCTCTCCAGCCCTCCACTGCAAAGGAGCTAAGCCCAGAGGTGGGAGGGAGAGAAGGTATTCCAAAGGAAGGGCATGCTCTTGGGCTCCAAGGTGAGAAAGAGTGAGGTGTAGAGTAAATCATGCCCCATTCCCACTTCAAGGCACTTGTGAGACCATTAAATTCTTTATTGTGTAAGCCACTGTTAGTCTGTTACTTGCAGCCAAGAGTATTCCTGACTGATTCCTACTCCAAGATATGAAACCTGCCCAGAAATTATGAAATCTTCCTATAAATCCTATAAGGAGTCTGCCTGTCAACAATAGAGAGTCACCCCAGTACACTCTGGAGATGAGGACTGGATAAAGACAAACCGTATCAGTTCACACTAAACCACATTTAGGCTATTCAATATATTGGTACAAGCACATGTCAAGATCCCACTTCTGCTATTGCCAGCAGCGTGTCTTTGGGCAAGCTACTTAATTCTCTGGACCTCAGTTTTCTCATCACTGAAATGAAAGTAATGATTCTTATTTCATAAGGTTGTTTTGAAGGTAAAATAAGTCCATGTCTGTTGAGTGCTTAACACACAGGCTAGCATATAGTGAGTGTTCAGTAAATGGGAGGTAAGAGTCCTGGTGAATAGTTAAGGGGTCTGGGAATACTCAGTGTGAACAGATTCTAAGAATCCACCTGCTCGATGTGTTCAAATACTGAAAAATTTCTCCTGTGAAAGAGAATGTAGACCATCTTGTGTTGCTAGAGTTGAAAAATGAACAAAGAGGGAGGGAAAGCCAGGAAGAACAATTTCGCTCAGTCAAAATATATATATTCTAACCATTAGATCCATAAAACAAAAGAACAGCTTCAATAATCACAGAACTCACCACTGCTGAGAATGTGAAGTCAGAGGTCACAGGACAACTTGATATCAAGAAAATTTTGCAGAGTAGGACAGTGGAACTAGATTGTGTCTCAGGCTCCTTGCTACTCTCTGATTCCAACAGTGCCTTAGCTCCCTGCTTTTTCCTGAGAAGAAAAGAAGTGGATTCACCTGTAAGAATCTGGGTTTTGAGTAACAGAAAATAACAAAGTGCCTCAATGGGTACAAAGTTATTGACAGGAAGGATAAGTTCTGGTGTTTTACTACACAGTGGGGTGACTATAGCAAATAGCAACAGTGTGTATTTCCAGACAGCTAGAATTGAAAACTGACTTTGAATGTCACCACAAAAAACGATAATTGATAAATGTAATTATCCCAATGTGATCATTACACAATGTATACATGCATTGAAACATTACATTATACCCCATAATATGTACAATTATGTCAATTATAAATTTTAAAAATCCATTCCTGAGATACTCTACTTAGGATAACAGTCGCTGGTTCTAGCCAAGCTGCTGTGAAAGACGTTATTTTATTCCCTTTTATGGCTGAGTAATACTCCATGGTGTGTGTATATATATATATACACACACATATATCACATTTTTCTTAATTCACTCATGAATTGATGAGTACTTATGCTGATTCCATATATTTGCAATTAAAATCCAGGAAAGAAAAATGCTAGAGCTTTGTCTTCTCCCTCCAGCAAGAGCAGGAAGCTTAATAAATGACCTGAGGCAAACACATGCAAGGGGTAAGGATCATAGTTTGCAGGTGTCTGTAGTCCTGGGGTCTCCCAAGACAGCCACAGGCTTAGTCTCCACCTTTCTGAGGACAGCAGGCAGCTTTCCTGGAGACTGCAACCCCCTGGGATCTATAGAGGTGGGAGCCCCACCAAGGCTGCCTCTGTTCACTTTCCATCTTTTGAACAGCTCTGCCCTGCTTCCTCTCCCAACTCTATCAGCCAGGAATATTAAGTCAGTCTGAAAGTGGGTGACAGCTGCTGCAGAGAGGGGAGCAGTCATGGTGGAGCCTCTTCCTGAATCAGAACTCAAAGAAAATCTGTTAGGTCAGTGGCTTTTCCCCCAAAAGACCACTGGGGTGCTGCTGGGCCACAGCAGCTGCCTGGGTCTGCTTCTATTGGAGATTTTGGAAATACCACTGGAGCCAAATGACAGAGATGGTCAATGACAAGATGGTCTTCACCCCCCTGCATGCATCCAGACACAACTGGGAAGGTACTATGGGATATGCAAGTCAGTTTGTAGTACTTTTATTATAAGAAACTTAACTGTTTTTCCTTTTCCTCACTAATATCCACTAATTGCTATAACACAATCACCATTTTCATGTAGTGAGTGAAATACAGTGAGTACTCAGTGACATCTGGATTTTCCGGAACTTACATGTAGGAAAGGTAGAAGAGAATCTTTAACCATACTTTCATCAATGAATAGGCTCCTTATCAGAAAAGTCATTGGTATCCATGGAAAGCACAATTTTCCCCTAAAGAAATATTGATTTTAAGTATGGTAATCTTACATATACAGCTGTACTATGTACTAAAAAGCAGAAATTTTGCTATATTCTTATACCTCTGATCTGTCTAAAGATGTAAACTCTATGACTACGTCATTTATTTAACATCTGTTTCGAAAGGCAGATGTTGCTGTTTGTTATGAGTTGAAAATTGTGTCCTCCAAAAAGACATATTGAAGTTCTAACTCCCAGTGCTTCAGAATATGCTCTTATTTGGAAATAGGGTCATTAAGTTAAAAATGAAGTCACACTGGACTAAAACTGGCCTTTATCCAATATGACTGGTGTCCTTAAAAATAAATAGGTCAGGCACAGTGGTTCTCACTTATAATCTTACCACTCTTAGAGGCTGAGGCAGGAGGATCACTTGACCTCAGGAATTCAAAACCAGACTGAGCAAGAGAGCAAGACCCCATCTCTACCAAAAATAGAAAATGGTCATAGTGGGCCCCTGTAGTCCTAGCTACTCAGGAGGCCAAGGCAGGAGGATCACTTCAGTCCAGGAGTTTGAGGCTGCAGTCAGCTCTGATAATGCCACTGCATTTTAGCCAAGGCAACAGAGTGAGACTCTGTCTCAAAAAAAAAAAAAAAAAAAAAAAAAAAGTGGAGGAAACAAAGGCACAGAGAGGAGACCATCATGCAAAAAGCCAGACACACAGGGAGATGGTGGCCACGTAAAGATGGAAGCAAAGTTGGGCTTTATGGAGCCACAAACCAATGACCACCTGAGGTTCATTCCAGAAGCTGCAATGAGCAAAGAAGTATCCTCAAGAGCATGTCCCAGAACAAGGCCCTGCTGACACTTTCAATTTTGACTTCTGGCCTTCAGAGCTATGAGAGAATAGATTGCTACTATTTTAAGCCATCCAGTTTATGATAGTTTGTTACAGCAGAAGGAAACATACTCTTCACTCATGTATAATATGCTAAATTATCCTAATATGCTGAAGCTATTCTTTATCACAGCAGAACCACACCGTTAGTCTTTAAGATGAGCCAGTAACTTAAGTTCTAACTCAAATGAGAAATAAACTAAGAGAACATGCTAATGACTCCCAAACACACCTCCAGCCAGAACATTTATCTAACCTCCATAACAAAATATTCTGAAGTTCCTGTTGGACAACTCCATCTCCCACATACAATCAGTACTAAGCCTATATGACACCAATCACTCCTATTAGGCCCTATTCTTATACATTTACTACCACTATTTTAGTTTAAACTCTTACACTTTCATTGTACTTAAACTGAAGTTGTCTTCTAACTGCTCTGCTTCTAAGACTATTTCCATCTCGTATGTCACCTAATTTATCCTCCTAAAAAATAAATAATGACAACAAAAATAGTAGCCAGCAAGAAATCTACCTAACAAATGTATATAAGATCTTCGGGTATACAATTATATAACTTTATTGAATGACTTGGCATAAAACCTAATAAATGGACAGATATGCCAAGTTCATAGATGGGATCACTGTCCATACAATACCCTGAGATTTAATTTCTAAGTACATAACATTTAGATAAAAATTCTATGACATTTTTTGATGACACTTGACAACCTAATTCCCTAATGCAAACAGAAGGCAAAAGGGACAAGAATAGCTAAGATAATTTTTTTGTCTTTTTTTTATTAATATTAAATCATAGCTGTGTATGTCAAGGTGATCATGGGGCACCATATACTGGTTTTATAAACAGTTTGACACATTTTCATCACACTGGTTAACATAGCCTTCCTGGTATTTTCTTAGTTATTGTGTTAAAAAATTATATTCTACATTTACTAAGTTTCACATGTACCCTTGTAGGATGTACCGCAGGTGTAATCCCACCAATCACCCTCCCTCTGACCATCCTCGCCCCTTCCTCCCCTCTCTCTCCTCCTTCCTCATATTCTTAGGTTATAATTGGGTTATAGTTTTCATATGAAAGCCATAAATTAGTTTCATTGTAGGGCTGAGCACATTGGATACTTTCTTTCCATTCTTGAGATACTTTACTAAGAAGAATATCTTCCAGCTCCATCCATGTAAACATGAAAGAGGTAAAGTCTCCATCTTTCTTTAAGGCTGCATAATATTCCATGGTGTACATATACCACAATTTATTAATCCATTCTTGGATCGATGGGCAGAACTGTGTTTTTCATACCTCCCCCTAATTAATTGCTGAGGCTTAAAGTTATGCTCTCATATTTCCTTCACATTTCCTTAGATCTCAGCACAAACATGGGCACAAAGGAATATTTAATAGCCAAATGACTGATAATAAGCAAATTATATGTAGTATTTCTCTTACATAGAGAAATTTGTCAACTTTCATGTTTATTGGTATGAAAAGTTCTAAAAAATTATAGAGTCTAATTAGATGGCATGACATTTAAGGAAAATAGCCCTTTGTCTCTAAACCAGTTAATAAGTCCAAACATATTGAAAGTGTTAATGTCATATACAGAAGTATTTGTTATAAGATGGGAAGCTCTAGATAAAAATATATATTAAAACATGACTGTAATATTCAGCCTATTAACATCATTTGTTTTTAGTATGGATTTTAAAAATTTGTTTGCAAAAAAATTTTTCTTAAATCTTATCACAAGTACCTGGAAGATTTTTTTCTTAAAAAGCTTTTTTTGTTGTTGTTGTTGTCTTTTCAAAGTATGATTTGATAATTTTACCTACTCACTTTTAATGTTACAAACAAAGCTATCAGTTGGAGAGGATGTTTTTACAAACCCACGTCAACAGAACTGGTGGTTTTGACAGGGCCAGAAAGTCCAGGAAGACCTAAGACTATGGTCTCTCAACACAAATGACAGTGAAAACATGAAGGCTATTCAAAGGCCATGAAAACAAACAAGTGAAAAAGCTTTCTATTTCCTTTGAGGGTTCCCTCACTGGTGCTACATACATCTTCCCAAAGCCAAGAATGAAGGGCTGGAAGACAGAAGAGATTTGGTTATTAATTTCCACAAGCTATTTTCTTTTTAGTAGGCACTTTTGTTTGAGTGGGCAAGAGCCTTTAATTGCAGATTTTGTTGAGAAGTAAATGGATAGAGGTCATTTATTTAGTCATAATCCTGTGTGTACTAAGCCCAAGGCTGAAGTCAGCCAAGAGGTCCCAGCCTCTGATCTCTCTGATTGAGAGACAGAATTCTGGGGAAAGGCTCTCACCACATTGTCAAAGGAGATAGGGTGTTTATAGTTTATCCTGTCTAAAGTAAAAATGTACCTTCTTAGACTAGGAAGGTCTACTAGTCTGTAAAACATGTAAAATATGCCTTAGGTAAAATGAATTTTTGTCCAGATAATACTTTAGCAGTACCAAATAATCATAGACATGTTTGGAACATTTATTTATAACTATGGAACTTTTCTTCATAAAAAGTCAAAAGTTTCCCCCAGGAGAGTTTGCTGGGATGTTTGAATCTACTTTATTTGCCAGCAAGATTTAGCAGGTTGTGTTATTTGCAAGCATATTCTTTTTTAGGGTAGAACTATGTGTTTATTTTTAAAATTTCATCAATATTTCTTGCTTCTTTTAATTTGTCAAACTATCCTTGTTGCTTGTACAGGAGGGTAGTACTCTGTGTACAGAGAGTTTTCTATACTTGAGAAATTGCTTGGTCTTCTCTTTTGGAAAAATAATTACACAGAGTGTCCAATGCAGATATTAAGATTGGCAACATCTAGTCCTGTAGCAATGCAGGGTCAGGGGAGAGCTGTTTGAGCTGTCCTCATTGCATAAAAGACTATTTAGGTTTTTTTTCTAAGCTTAGGATGGACTATAGTTGCAAAGTGAGTCAACATCCTGCAGCATCCCACAATGTAGCAGGCCTAGACATTATATTTTCTTTCTTGTATGTGGTACTGTCTATAGTGTCTCCCTTCTTTCTAAATCTGCTTTTCCCAGACGGAGTTGGTCTAGAAGTTGTTTGTACTGAGTGGTTTTGGGGAGAGGTGGTTAAGAATAGTAAGTCCAAGTACATTATTATTATTTTCAGCTTTCTTTTAAAAAAAAATGCCATGCACTGTATGCATTTACTTTCATGAAGTAAAAATGGTAATTCCCAGTAGAACTACACTATGGAGGATGGGAAACAGATGCTTGGGTCAGACTCAGGGACTGACTACAACAGACTGTGGAAACAGAAAAGAATGAGGAGCACATATTCTTGGTGAAGGGCACGCTTACAGCATTGGCTTCAACTTTACAAAGGCAAATTATGCAACCTAAATGTGTGTACCCCTGGAATACTCTGAAATAAAAAAATAAAAATAAAAAAAAGAAAGCAACTGCTTAACACTGACCTTGATGAGCTGACCGACTCTGATGGCATTTGTACACCTTGTTTCAATATTTTGCTAACACAGGTTTGCCCTGACTTCCCCCTGCTAAAAGCATTCAGGGAACATTTTAGTATCATTGATTTATCCTGCCTGCCTTTTGACTCAATACTTTGGAGGGAGATTTGTATCTAGGAGAGGTACCATTCATTTAGATGAAGAAAAGCAAAGACTGGATGGCATTCACTAGATAATATCTAAATTGTTAGATCATCAGTTTGTTGTAAAAACAGAGAAATCTTATTACAAGGTTTTGTAGTGTGGCTGACATGTGTCTTAGAATGAGCTTCCCAGAAACAGATCTTGAGAAAAGGTTTTGCGTGTAAATAGCTTTTTTTTTTTTTTTTTTTGTTTTTTTTGTTTTTAAGACAGAGTCTCACTCTGTGCCCTGGGTAGAGTGCCATGGTGTCAAGCTCTTGGGCTCAAGTAATCCTCTTCCCTCAGCTTCCTGAGTAGTTGGGACTGCAAGTACCCACTATAATGCCTGGCTATATTTTAGAAATGGGGTCTCCCTCTTGCTTGGGCTGGTCTCGAACTCCTGAGCTCTGGCAAGGAAAGTTAGGATTGGCCTCCCAGAGAGTTAGGATTACAGGTGTGAGCCACCTCACCCAGCCTGTAAATAGCTTAATGAGAGGTGACGCCAGGCAGCCCAGGTAGGAGAATGGGAGATTTAGCTGAGAAAGGAGGGGGAGTCAATAGTAAAGATGGCTATTGGCCAGTCCCTCTGAGGAATTCTGGGAAGCAACGCAGACCAGGCTTAGAGTTGTTCCAGCCAAGGAGCAAGGAAGCCCAGGATTTATCTACCAGTTCTCATCCTTTGTTGGTTGGGACCTGCCCTGGGAAACATTAACTCCTCAGGACTTGCAGCTTTCCCCTGCAGAAGAGCAGAATATGATCAGACAGCCCCAAGGAACAACTGGGGAGTGAGTTGCATTTCCTTTAGGGTTTGTCTAGAAATCAGGGGATTTATTGGTTAAGAGAAAACAGTATCTGCTGCAGAATTCTGATAACTTATTTATTCAAAAAGACCGAAGAGCAAGAGGATGTGCTGACATGAATGAATGAATTGAAATTTTGCTGAGGGTGTTATGTATTTACATGGTTTCAACTTACCTTCTTATAAAATCCTTATTAGGTACAAAAGGAATAAGAGTAACTTTCCAGTGCAGGAGCCTTGCAAACCACCTTAATCAAGTGATCAAAGTTAACATAACCAATCTTGAGACAAATAAAAAACATATGCCAACTGCCAGACATAATGAGAACAGAATCACTTTTGTGATATTGCTGCCAAGGGACTACGATCTGACTATGATCCTGATGGAACATCCAGTGAACTAAATTTGAGGACCATTTTATAATATGTAACCCAATCTGTAACCATTAAAAGAGGCAAGATCACTAAAAGAGAAAACTTGTTTTTCTTATCCTCACAATACTTAGGATACCAAATGTATGGGGCGTTTTCTCATACCAATCAATCCTCCAATTCTTGGCAGACACCAACTGGGTGTCCTACAATTTAACTCAGCTTAGCATAGACCCCACAGATTAAAGGCTCAGTTCCACAGGACTGCCCCTCCCCCCTCAGATGTCACTAGCAAGTAATGGCTTCCCAGCTTACCCACAAAAGTTATGTCTGACTTGACTACAAACTGGAGGTTCTCACAACCCCCTCCTCAGGTTTGATAATATGCTAGAACATCTCACAGAACCTAGGAAACAGTTTATTTACAATTACAGATTTATGACAAAGGGTATTTTAAAGGGTACAAATGAATGATCAGATGAAGGAACACCTAGGCAAGTCCAGAAGGGTCCTGAGCATAGGAGCTTCTGTTTCCATGGAGTTTAAGGTGTGTTACCCTTCTGGCACATGGATGCATTCCTGTTCATCAACCTGGAAGCTCTCTGAACCCCATTGTTCAGGGTTTTATGGAGGGTCCATTAGGTAGGCGTGATTGACAAAAGTGTTGGCTATTGGTCATTGAACTCAATCTCCAGTTCCTCTCCCCTCCATGAAGATCAGGGATAGGGCTGAAATTTCCAACCCTCTAATCATGTGGTTGGCTTCTATGGTAACCAGCCCCTAATCTCCGAGAGTCACCTCATAGCAGAAACTCAGGTATGATTTGGGGGCATTTGGGGAACTCACTCTCACTCCTATTTCTTAGGAAATTCCAAGAGCTTTAGAAGCTCTGTAAGCAAGCTGGGGCAGGGACTGAATATACATTTCTTATTATGTCATAGTCATGAAAGTCAAGAAAAACTAAAGAGCTGTACCAGATTAGAGGTATCTAAAGAGATATAACAACTCAAGGTAACACGATCTGGACTAGATAATTTTTCTATAAAGGACATTATTTAGAACAATTGGAAAATTTAAATGGAGTCTCCAGATTAGATGTAATGATATGTCAATACTAATTTCATAATACTGGTTCATTTTTGTTAGTAGGAATGACACACTAAAGTATTCAGGGGTTACGGGATATTTCAAATGATTCAGGCTAAACCAGTCTTTCTTGCATCATTCACATAATTTTTCTGCAAATTTAAGTTTGTTTCGATTTAAGCTTTTTAAGAACATGATTAAAGAATCAAAGCATAATTATGTAAAATTAATCCATTACACATGAGAAAAAAAAAACAATTAAATTCAAGAAAGGGGGCAGCGGTCTAGTAAGCTCCCCCCATTGGGTACAATGTAGGGGTATGCAGCACTCTTCCTGGGTGAAGGGCACAACTACAACTCAGACTTTAAATTTTGCTTTGAAAAAACAAACAATGTAACTTATTCATATGTACCCTTATACTAATCCCCTCAAAAAGGATTAAAAAAAGGTCTGTCCTCACTGTTGGGTAATCCCACGGAGGGCTTTGCTGCACCACTACAGAATGACGAGAGAGCCAAATTGGACAACAGGTACCAGAGTTCCAGCAGAAATCTAGTCTAACTGAGCAGCATTGTACTTTGAATAGTTACAGGAGAATAGTTACAGGAGAATTGTCTGACATCACTGTTTACATGAAGAATGAATCACTTTCCCAAGTGTTTGTCTATAACAGGTAAGAAATTTCATGGCCATCCTAAAGTAAGTTAAAAGAAGAGAGGGTGGGAATTGGGTGGGACACTGTGATAGAGTCTTAAATTTTTGTCAGCATCTTTGATAATAGACAGCAGCTGCTTTTTATACAAAGGACACTTGTATGTGAGATTTTCAATACAGCTTATGATATCTAGAAATTACCCTAATTTTCTTAGAGAAACAGTAGTTGTGTCATGCTTAGCACAAACCTTCTTCGCACAGATATATTGAGATTGGGCCAGACAGAGCAAGAAAGCAACAAGTACATTGTCTCATTTGTTCAATGTGATGAGAAACACCCCATGTGCTTTCTGAATGTTGAGATACATATTCAGATCTGTTTTTACGAGCAGAATGAAATTCTGAACCAATCTCTAAGGTCCTTCTTGTCGCTGCTAATTGTGAGTGTCTGTGAGTACCCTTTTTTAGTAGACCTAATTAGAGTGTTCTAAAATTAATTTCTGCAGAATTGATAGAGATCTCAACTAATTAATTTATAAAATTCATTAAACATGTATTTGTGAATTACCGTGTCTTCATGCCACTACAATTCTGAACGCTTTATAGGAAGCCATATGCCTCCATTGCTGGCAACATGGGGTAAATCTATATAAGATTCCTCTACCTGTTCTGACAGCAGTGGCTCTACCACTACAACTGGACCCATAATACTGTGTATACACAGCATCTCTTTTCTAAGAATCATCCCTAACTTGCCTCTCTCCATTCACATAATTGCTACCCCATTTCTACATTGTGACCCTTGGTCATTGCTGGTTGGTTTATTGTGTCATGTGACCCAACCTGAGTCTTTCAGTCTTTTCACCAGCAACTGCAAGAGTAAAAGAGATACGGTTAGACCTATAATTTGTAAAACTCAAAGCTATTACTGGCTACATTTATTTTTCAAACATGTATTGGGAATCAAAAATTTGGGATGTGGAAAGAAAGACTGTTGTAGGAAGACGAGGCCCAATGGAGAGAAAGAGCACCCAAACACTGCAAGAGGGAGATCCCATTTCTACAAAAAATAGAAAATCAAGGTAGACATTGTGGCAGGCACCTGTAGTCCCAGCTACTTGAGAGGCTGGGGCAAGAGGATGGCTTGAGCCCAAGAATTTGAGGTTGTTGGGAGCTATGATGACACCAGGACAATGGAGTGAGTCTTTGTCTTAAAAAAATAAATAAATAAATAAAATAAAACATAATAAATAAATAAATAAATAAATAAATAAATAAATAAATAAAAGAGTTACATGTTGAGCCTCCTCAATATGTTATTGCTGGCTTTTAACAAACTATTGTAAATTAGATCTCAACTAGCCCCAAACTCTAGGTGAAGAGTTTTGGTGAGGCTAGATTTTTGTTTTATGCCTTCAGACCACAGGGAAAGGAATGAATTATAGAAGACTATAAATTTAATTACAGCACAAAATTTATTAAAACCCAAAAGTGTTTTGTGTTACTTAAGTAAATATGATTTAGTTCCTTTCCTCTTGAGCCACAGTTTTGTAGGGGTGATGGATTGATACATGCTTATACAATGTGACAAAGGCCACCAGTAGTTTGTGAAAGGAGATTGCAGGGAAATGTGGAGTTTTGAGAGATGATGATGAGGACATTCTAAACCAAGGTGAGAGTGTGAACAAGGGTGTGGGAATTTTGAAAATTGATCTTGTGTTTGGAAGTACCGTGGAGTCTGCATATCAATGGGAGAGGGTTTTCACCTATCTGTGTGGAAAGGTAAGTAGGCTATTGAATGATATTAGTAAGAAAAAGCTCATAGAAAATTACTTCAATGAATAGGTAGCAATGTTTTTTAATTAGATGGATAAGTTTAAAGGGATGAATATTTCTGAAGTATGTGAAGTTAGTAGTTTAGCTGACTTAAATTTCTATATATTGCCCCTTTGATTGTCATTTATCTTTAGATACCCTATATTAGCCCAGAAACCATGTATTATCAAAATTAATAATAAAATGCTATCATTCTAGATTATCTGAAAGCTCTGCTCCTTACATGCTCAACAGATGATCATCAATTGCTCTTTTTATTAATCTTGTCGGAATTAAAAAAATTTTTTTTCCAAGCAAAATTTCCTAAATTTTCAAAATTTCCAAATTTCCAATTTTCCAAATTTTCCAAATTTAGGAAATGTGTTAGTCTATTTTTTACTGCTGTAACAGATTACTACATACTGGGTGATGTATAAAGAGCAGAGATTTATTTCTTGCAGTTCTGGAGGCTGGGACAGCCAAGAGCATGGCACTGGCCTTGTGCTGTGTCATCCCACAGAAGGCAGAAGGTGGAAGAGAACACACAAGACAGAGACAGATGAGCGCCAAGGCCAGATGAGCTTTGTAATAACCCACTGTCATCACAATTGTCCTGTTCTCTGGATAATGATATTAACTCATTCATGGGGGCAGAGCCAATCACATCATTATTGTATTGGGGATTAAGTCTCCAATGCCCAAACTTTTGGGGGATGCACTCAAACTATAGCAGGAGGCAATAGAATAAATTTAAAAAACTTTCTCTTGATTATATGACTTTTCACAACTTTTAATACGCTAGCATTTATTGTGAAACTCCAAAAGGGGATAGATTTTCAACTGGTATGTCATAAGAGGTTCTTGGGTGTGCCGCAAAAACTTTTGAAGATCATTAATTAAATTAACTTTAAAAGAAGTTCAAAGCACAGTAAGTATATATATTTTTAACCTCTTTTTAAAATCAACATAATTTATGTGTGCCACAGAAGTTTAACGATAGGTTCAAGTATGTCATGAGATTTTAGGTTGAAAAACACTGGGATAGAGTAATTAGCAATTTTAAAAGTTACAGGAGAAATATTTAGTTAGTGGGCCACCTTGTAATATCCTGAAAAAGGTTCTGTGGAATACCAGATGGGTAAAAGTATTTGGAACCATCATCTATCACATGACACAGGTCAAACAGCCACAGCAGCTGCAGGGCCAGCAGCCCTGCTCATAGCTGATGGTGACAATGAATTCCTTTCATTGGAAACCCTCCTTTAGGATGGCTTTTGAAACAATAATTAATTTTATTATAGCTTGGATTCATCCTCTAAACCACTATTTTTTCAATAAAATAAATACTGTCCACAGGTGCTTATTTTTATAATAACCATCTGTGTTATTTACAGGTGTTTCCTAGCTTGGCAATTATATGTTTCTCTTAGTCACAAAGGCTCGTGACCACTAAGAAAATGCAAGGTACTTTCTGTCTTCAGCCATACATTCCAAGGTCGATAATGCACTCAGCCTGTTTTTTTCCATAGGGAAATACATCACGTGCAGCTTGAAGAAGTAAGGGGTTAAAGTGTTGTGCGGAAGTTGTTTCCAACCTGGCGTGGCTGGGCGGGGCCGTGGCTCACACCTGTAATCCTAGCACTCTGGGAGGCCAAGACTGGTGGACCACTTGACCTCAGAAGTTCCAGAGCAGCCTGAGCAAGAATGAGACCCCCACAACTCAACAAAAAATAGAAAAAACAGCCCGGCGTCTTGGTGGGTGCCTGTTGTCCCAGCTACTCGGGAGGCTGAGGCAAGAGAATTGTTTGAGCCCAGGAGTTGGAGGTTGCTGTGAACTGTGACGCCAGGGCTCTAGCCTGGAGCTGCAGAGTGAGACTCTGTTTAAAAAAAAAAACAAAAATGCCTAGCTGAATGTATTTGGAAGCTTTTTAAAATACTGAGTCCTGAGCCAGGGAAAGCTGAAGGCGGTGGGCCTTGGACTGGAGACCAGGGAAGGGAGGTGGGAGGGGGAGGACCTTGGCACCGGCCCTCCGGGCAGCGGTTGGGTGGTGGCAGGTAGCAAGTGGCAGCTCAGAACGCAAAGGGCAGCCTCCCTCTCGCCTTCACAGATACTTTAATACAAGCACGCCGAAGAAGTATTACTTCTGGGGTTTTGAATGTATTGAATGTATTGAAAATAGGAAGAAATGGGAGACTGCAAGAAAGAGAGAATGTAAGAAAGAAATTCTTTGCTGAGAACCTGTTTATCTCTGAAAAATGGGAGCGAGTAAAATGTAAGATTCAGGGCTGCAGCAGCTGAAGAAGCTCTAGGTGACGAGAGGGAGACCTCAATGACTGATCCCTGGACTGCCTCCCAGGCCAGACGTAAGCTGGAAACACACAATGCACGATACACAGGGAGCATACAGTTGGGTCACTTTCTAGCAGAGGCAGAGAAATGCCCCGGACACCCGGCACAGAGGATCTGTCCATTTTTAAACTTGTTTTTTGATGCACACAAACCCACAAAGTAGAATTCTATATATTTAATCCCATTTAAATTTTATCTCTGAAGAAAAATTTTCACGTAAAGATGCTCTTATTACAAGAGAGAAGACAATTTTACTTACTAATACGACGCAGTTGCTAAAGAGACTTACTTGAAGGGGGCTAATTTAGGATGGTAGTTTTAGTTCGCTGAAGGGTTTTCTCCAAAACTGCTTCTCTGTAGGTAACTTAAAAAAAATCCCATCTAGTTGTCTTTGTCTACCTCTATACCAGGAACACTATAGGATAGTTCCATTTCAACCCAGAAGGGGAAAGTTTGGATTTAGATACGTTGAATGTAAGATGCAGAGGTCAGCTGCTTACAGGAGAAGAAGGGGAGCACGTAGCCCTCCTAGCAGGATTCAAGACACAAGATTAGAGGTTGGGAAGCATCTTTCCGCTCTTAAAAAAAAGTCAGAAGGGTTGTGGGGGAGGAACCCATAAGAATGAGTAGAAGAAAACAGATCAAGGCTATAAATAGTGCCATTATTTTTTCCTTCTCAGACGCTGTGCATACACCATTTTATTTCTGTGTATTGTGTGTTTCCATAGCTTATGTCTGGCTGTGGTGTTGCTCTGCAGCCCAGAAACACAGTGAGGGCAGGAGATGGACGAACCCCTGCCATCCTACTCCTTTATTCCTTGATGATTCATTCATTAAAAAATGTATTTACTGATTACTCAGAAAAGCCAGGTGCCGTGCTAGGTGCTCAGGATACATCAGTGAACAGCCACTTGATCCAAGCAGCTTACATTCCAGTCAGAAGCACCCCACAGCAAAGACAGATAAACAAAAACCAGTAGAAATAAACAAAAATAAATTTAATAATTATTTATTGAAAGAAATAATATGAATAACATTAAATAATAAATGCCAATTTAATTAATTTAAATACTATTTATGAATTTTAATGGTATTTTAGACTATAAATATTTATTTCTTTTTCTTTTTTTACTTAATTTTTATTAAATCATAACTGTATACTTTTATGGGGTCCAATATGATGATTTGATATACAATGTGGAATGCTGAAATCAAACTAATTAACATAACCATTTCCTCACTTATTTTTATGTAAGACATTTATAATATACTCTTAGTTATTTTAAAATGTACCCTTGCATTGTCGACTTAGGTGAGATCCCACCAAATATCCTCCCTCTACTCTCCTTCCCTGCTCCTCTCCCCCCTCTCTCCTTTCACCTCTTTCTTTCTGGAATATCTTTATGTTTTATCATTCATATGAATGTGTGAATGTGTGATTATATATTGGTTTCACAATAGTATTGAGTACATTGGATACTTTTTTTTCCATTCTTGAGATACTTTTCTAAGAAGAATATGTTCCAGCTCCATCCAGGTAAACATAAAAGATGTAAACTCTCCCTATTTTTTATGGCTGCATATTATTCCATGATATATATATATATATATATATATAGCACAATTTGTTTATCCATTCATGGATAAATGGGCATTTCGGCTGCTTCCATGACTTGGCTATTGTGAATTGGGCTGCGATAAACATTCTGGTGCAAATATTTAAATGATATATATTTAAGTTATGAATAATGAATATAAGTTTAAGAATAAATATTAAAAATAGGTAAGTTACTTGGTTTGCTAGAAGATGAAAGAAGCTGTTAGGTGTTGAATTGTGTCCCCTCTAAAATAAAATTCATATGTTGAAGTCCAAACCCCCAGGTCCTTAGAATGTGACATTTGGAAATAAAGTTGCTGCAGATATCATTAGTTGAGGTCATGCAAGTGGACCCTAATCCAACAGGACTAGTGTCCTTATACAGAGGGGAAATTTGGATATAGAGGGACATATATTAACACAGGAAGAACACCACATGAGACTAGGGTGATGCATCTATAAGCCGAGGGGCAGCCAAGATAGCCAGCAAAACCCAGGAGCCAAGAGGGGGGTGTGGACCAGACTCACCCTCACGGCCTCTAGAGGGAAACAGCCCTGCCCTGTGGACTTTAGACTTCCAGCCCCTAGAACTGTGAGACAATAAATTTCTGTTTTTGATCTAGTAGTCCCTCACCTTTTGGGCACCAGGAAACAGTTTCATGGAAGACAGTTTTTCTGTGGACCACGAGGGGAGATGGTTTTGATATGAGTCTGTAAGCAATTGGTTTATTATTATCTCTGTGCAGTCAAATCTCTCTGATAATGATAATATAATCTGTATTTGCAGCTGCTCCCCAGAACTAGCATCTCCACCCTAGCTCCACATGAGGCATTAGATTCTCATAGGGAGCATGCAACCTAAATCCCCCACATGCAGAGTTTGCAGTAAGGTTCACACTTCTATGAGAATCTAATGCTGCTGCCTCTGACAGGGGTAGAGCTCAGGAAGTGATACAAATGATGGGGAATAGCTGTAAATACAGATGAAACGTCACTTGCTGGCTGTCACTCTAACAGGCTACAGACCAGCAGTTCATGACTTGGGGGCTGGGGACTGCAGGTTTAAGCTACTTAGTTTTTGGTATTCTTTTTTTTACAGCAGCCCTAGAAAACAAATACTATAGCTATGAACAAAGCATAGGAGGTATTAAGAATCTGTAATAAGGGTCTGGCTGACATCAGTCATTTTTGTACAGGGGAACCAAGAGAAAACAAATTATTTTCTCAACCAACAACATCAATGAAAAAAATGAAAAAGTTGCTATAAGAGTTAAACAACATAAGAAAGGATATCATAGAACTTAAAGAAATGAAAGTCATTTAAGGATTTTCAAAATACAGCACCGAGCTTCAACAACAGTTTAAACTAAACCAAGCAGAAGAAAGAATCTTATAGCTTGAATAATAGGCTCTCAAATTAAACCAGTCATGCAAAGATGCAGAAAAGAGAAGAAGAAAAATGAGCAATCATTCAGAGAAATATGAGACTATGTGTAGTGAATTAATATACAAATTATGGGTATCCTTGAAGGAGAAGAAAAAATCAAAAAGTATGGAAAGTATGTTTGAGGGAATTATTGAAAAAAAACTTTCTTGGTATCACACTAGAGATCCATATAGCCAAATAAAATGTGGTTGTTGAACCCCAGGAAGATTCATAGCAAATAAGATATCTCCCAGACACATAGTTGTGAACTTGGCCAAAGTCAAACTGAAGAAGAAAATTCTATAAGCAGCCAGACAAAAGTAACAACAAGCCTACAAAGAAAAATCCATCAGGTTAACAACAAATGTCTCAAAGAGAGATCGTACAAGCCAGAAGGAATTGGGGCTCCATTTTTAACCTTCTTGATAGAAGAACTGCCAGTCTTTTGCATCCTGCAAAACTAAGTTTCATAAATGATGGAGAAATACTTTTTCAGACAAGCAAATGCTAACAGAATTTGTCAGTACTACAATTGCTCTACAGGAAATATTCCAAACAGCAAAATACATCCATGAATCCTATGAAAATCTGTACATACATAAAGTAGATAACATAGAGGAAATGGATAAATTCCTGGAAACACACAATATCCCAAGACATAATCAGGAAAAAATAGAAATCCTTACGTGACAAATAAGCAAAAGAGACTGAAGCAACAACAACAACAAAAAGGCCCCAGATCAGATGGACTCACAGCAGAATTCTACCAGACCTATCCTATAGAAACTATTCCATAACATTGAGAAGGAGGGAATCATCCCTAAGTAATTCTATGAAGCTGGTATCATCTTTATACCAAAGCCAAGAAAGGACACAGCAACAACAAAAATAAAGAAAATTGAAGACCAATATCCCTATGAATATAGATACCAAAATCCTCAACAAAATACTAGCAAACCAAATTCAATAGTACAATAAAGCATAGAAGGAACTTACCTCAAAAATATAAAAGCTCCCAGAAGACCAAAAATCACATCATAACAAAGATATTTGTACCAGAATGTTTATTGTAGCCCAATTCATAATTGCTAAGTCATGGAAAAAGCCCAAGTGCCCATCGATCCATGAATGGATTAATACACCATGGAATATTATGCAGCCTTAAAGAAAGATGGAGACTTTACTTCTTTCATGTTTACATGGATGGAGCCAGAACATATTCTTTTTGGTAAAGTATCTCAAGAATGGAAGAAAAAGTATCCAATGTACTCAGCCCTACCATGAAACTAATTTATGGCTTTCACATGAGAGCTATAACCCAGTTATAACCCAAGAATAGGGGGAAGGGGGAAAGGGAGGGGGGGCAAAGGGAGGGTGATTGGTGGGATTACACCTGCAGTGCATCTTACAAGGGTGTATGTGAAACTTAGTAAATGTAGAATGTAAATGTCTTAACACAATAACTAAGAAAATGCCAGGAAGCCTATGTTAACCAGTGTGATGAAAATGTGTCAAATGGTCTATAAAACCAGTGCCCCATGATCACAATGTACACAGCTATGATTTAATAAAAAATATATATAAAATATATAAAAGCCATTTATGACAAACCCACACCCAAAATCATATTTAATGGGGAAAAGTTAAAAGTATTTCTTCTAAGAACTGGAACAATACAAGCATGCCCACTGCCACCACTTCTATGCAATACAGTGCTAGAAGTCCTAGCTAGGACAATCAAGCAAGAGAAAAAAATGAAGAGTTCCTGATTCAGGAAAGAGAAGGTCAAACTATCACGTTTTCTTGACAAGATGATCTTGTTTCTAGAAAATCCCAAAGACTCCACTAAAGACTCCTAAAATTGACAAATAAATTTAGCAAAGTCTCAAGTTACAAAATCAATGTACAGAAATCAGTAGCATTTCTACCTACCAATAACAGTCAAGCTGAAAGTCAAATAAAAAACTCAGTATCATTCACAATAGTTAAAATAAATTAAAATACTTAGGAATATACCTAACCAAGGAAGTGAAAGGTCTCTACAGGAGAATTATGAAACACTGATTAAAGAAATTACGGATGACACAAACAAATGGAAAATATACCATACTCATGGATTGGTAGAATCAACATTGTTAAAATGTCCATACCACCAAAAGTGATTTGCAGATTTAATGCAACCTCTGGAAAAATACCATGTCTTATTTCATAAATCTAGAAAAAATAATACTGTACTTCATTTGGAAGATAAATGTGCCCAAATAGCCAATGCAACATTAAAAAACAAAATTGTCCCAAACCTAGAGGCATCACATTTTACCTGACTTCAAATTATGCTACAAGGCTATAGTAACCAAAGTCGCATAGCACTGGTATGAAAGTAGAAGCACAGACCACTGGAACAGAATAGGGAACCTAGAAATAAAACTACCTACAACCAACTGATCTGTTAACAAAGCAGAGAACAATATAAACTGGGTAAAGTAAGCCCTATTCAATTAACGGTGCTGGGAAAATTGGATATGCCCATGCAGAAGAATGAAACAAAACTTCTATTTCTTGCCATTTACAACAATTAATTCAAGAGGGATAAAAGACTTAAATGTAACACATGAAACCATGAAAATTTAGAAGAAAATGTAGGAAAAACTCTTATAGGCATTATGCTAGATAAAGAATTTATGATAACAAAGGCAATGACAATCACAAAAATACACAGGATTTGATTAAATTAAAAATCTTCTTCACAACTCAGGGTGAAGAGTGTCCTGGCATAGTTAACAGAATAATTACACAACCTACAGAATGGGAGAAAATATTTCTAAACTATATATCCAATAAAGGGCTAATATCCAGAATCTACAAAGAACTAAAACAAATCAGAAAGAAAAAACAAACAACTCCATTAACAAGTGGATATAAGACATGAACAGAAGGTTTTCAATAACAGATAGACAAATGGCTAACAAACATATGAAAAAATGTTCAACATCAAAAATCATCAGGGAAATGCAAATTAAAACCACAATGAGAAGCCAGGTGTGGTGGTTCATGCTTATAACCCTAGCATTCTAGGAGGCAAAGGCTGGTGGATTGTTCAATCTCAAGTGTTTGAGGTTGCTGTAAGCTATGATGCCAGGGCACTCTACTCAGGGCAACAGAGTGAGACTCTGTCTCAAAAAAAAATAAATAAATAAAAAATAAATAAATTACAATGAGATATCACCTTACCCATGTCACAATGATTATTACTAAAAAGTAAAACTTTGTATTACTAAAAGCATAACTTCCATGGAAAACAATATGGAGAGATTTCTCAAAGAAATAAATGTAGACTTTCCATTCCACCCAACTACCCCACTACTGGATATGTGCCCTAAGGAAAAGAAGTCATTTTATCAAAAAGATACCTACACTCAAATGTTTATTGTGCACAGTTCACAGTCACCAAGACGTAGGATCAACATAAGTGTCCATCAGTCATGAGTGGATTAAGAAAATGTGGTGTTCTATTCAGCCATAAAAAGTGAGGAAATAATATTATTTGATGGAACTTGGCTGGAACTTTAGACCATTACCCTCACTGCAGTATCTCAGGAATGGAAGAGCAAACACCACATGCACTTTCTAGTATTTGGGAGCTAATCAAAGATTAGCACATGGATACTAAGAGATGTAAAGGTCATTGGAAATCAAGAAAGAGGGAAGACGAAGAGAGAGGTAAAAACATACCTATTGAGTATGATGAACACTATTCTGGTGATGGACATACTAAAATATCTGACTTAAGCTTTATAAAAGGTATTTATGTAACAAATACATTTTTAATCTTTTAATATTTTGAAATTTCTAAAGTCAAAAATATTGCAAAATAAAGAAATAAAATACTATTTATCAAACTTGTGATATTTACATAAAGCTGTGTTTAGCTAGAAATTTATAGCCTTAAATACCAATGGTAGAAAATAAGAAAAGCTGAACATGGACAATCTTCCATTTCAACAAGGTGGAAAATGAACATGAAATTAAGTAGAAAAGGTAGAAAGAAGGAAATAATTATAGAAATCCATGAAATAGAAAAGAAGCATAGGATACAACTTATCAACAACCAGAAGTTCTTCATATTGAATTACAAGGTCACCTTGCTGCAACAGTAGAATAGTCTCTTAAACTTAGTATTTGAGATGCTTAAAATGTTGCTTTCTTAATTAAAAACATCAGTAGTATAGGTTTAATTATGCTTATACTTTCTATATTTAATATTGAATTTTCTAAAATTTAAAATATGCATACTCACTGAGGTATCAATTATGTATCCCAAATAATTTTGAGCATTATTTTCCTATGAAAATATTCTTAGCATGCTGATTTGTTTTTTTAAGTACACACGTACCAGCAATATCAGTTGGGTTGCCATCAGATCTTATTTAAGACTGATGGGACATGGTAAACTGTTTTAGTTGTCTTATCAGTGATTCCAAATATAAAGGAAAAGTTGGTTACATTACCTAGTCCCTCAAATTTGAATTATTTTATTCTTAATTTTCAAATAATATTAAATCCTATAGCTCTCATACAGTGACTACATACTTAAATGAAGCTTTCATTTCATTGGCCCTTAATGACAGGGATACATTCCCAGAAATTCATCATTACACGATTTTGTTGTGCAAACTGTAGAGTGTACTTACACAAACCTAGATGGTGTAGCCTACTGCACATACAGGCTATATGGCATAACCTATCACTCCTAGGATACAAACCTGTACATACAGCATGATACTGTATGAATACAATAGGTAATTCTATAACAATGGTAACTACATGTGTATCTAAAGCCTATCTAACTATAGAAAAGTTTGTGTGTTGTTCTACAACATTATAACAGCTAAGACATCACCAGGTAATAGCAATTTTTCAGCTCCATCACAATCTTATGGGACCACCATCACTGACTGAAATCTTGCTATGCAGCACATGATTGTAACTGCCTTCTATCCAGTGGCTAAAAATCTTTAACAGAGCTCTTAATACATTTTTTTCATTTTCTTTCTAGACCTGGAGCACACAACTCTTAACTTATTAGAATAGCTTGTTGGAGTCTGCCAATCAAGGCTATACCTGAATCTATGCATAGCATTTTGTTACTAGTAATTTGTTCAACATGAAGAATTGGATTGCATCATGCATAGTTGGTGTATCTCACAACTGTATTTTATTCTCTTTGTAACATGTTATATTTCCAACGTGCCATAACCCTAACATTCCCAGCTCATATGCCTCTAGGACAACAAAGACTACAAAACAATGAAACCATTGGGTGGCCTTTTCAGTGCTGACCTCAGAGTTGGTCCCAGAAGCTGGGTGTTCCACATCATGAAAAAATAAACACATCCCTTCATTGTTGACACTAATTGTGTCTTCTCAGAAGAAAAGCCAAGAGAGAAATTGGCATGAAGGATATCCCCTTCTCATCATCAGGGGTGGCCTCTTTAGATCAGGATTGAAGTCAGTTCTAGTGTGATGTGGGATAGTGCCCATGGCCAGTGCCTGTGCTATTCCTAGTGTGTGGAGAAGAAAAGCAAGATACGTAATGTCCCAGGGCATCCACATCTATGATTCAGCAGTGAATCCTTTTGCAAAAGTTAAGAGAAAGTAGAACATGCAAAAATAGGTGAGAGGAGACTTAAAGACATCACTCAGAATTTTCTTTCATTGCACATAATTACCTATGATGTGCCACCATTTAACACAGAATTATATATTACAAATTTGTAAATTATTAACTTTTTAAATACTACACTTAGAGTTGGACTGCTGATTAGTAAAATGTGGTATTGGTCAGTCATCAGCAGGGTAAGTCTGAGCTACAGTGAGCAGTCCGATTCAACTCTGTGCTATATCAGCTTCATTGATAACAAAATTGATATTCGGACTTCCATACCTACAGTTTGTTTTATGGGCTTATGAACTAAGCAATTGTGCGGGGTTCCATTCTTAAAAATTCCCTGGACTTGGTTTAATGCTCTGCTGCATAGTCTTGAAATTCTCAATGGCTACTAAATAAGAGAGCTCTCATTTTCATTTTGTACTGAGACCTGTGAATTATCAAGGCAGTCCTATATATACCATTTATCAGCTTTCATTTCTCAGCTTATTCTACATAGGTGGGGAAGAGAATGTTATTTATTGAGTAGCTCCTCAAAATCCTAATATATTAAATCATATAAAAAGTAACATTATTTAATGACAAAAGGCATAATTTATGGAATTTATGAAGAAGGTACATGTCATAAGCCTGGCCTTACCATGCAATGCAGAAACAAAATGCATTAAATTAAACTATTAGCAAATTAAGGGAAATGTGGTAAAATATGATTGCAAAGGCTTTAAAGTATTTCTTTTATAATAATATTTTATAGTAGCCAAGAATTTTATGCAAAAACATAGAGGAATTGAGTATCACTTCAGTAGAGATTTACATTTTTCCACATGTTAGTAAAAAAAAATTAGTTTTGTTCTTGGTCACAAAGAAAATTTTAAAACCTAAAAAACAGAGATTTTACAGGAGACATTAAATTTATGGCAACAAAATAAAAAAATCTACAGAAAATCAATTGTTTATTGGCTCAATGTAAATTGCCCGAGAATAAATATGAAACCTAAAATTATTAATCACCTGACAGACATTGGAATGGAATTTAAATATACACCATTGAAAAAGGTAGCAAGATCAGAGAGGCTCAAAGTCGAATTTTAGCAAACTCTTTAAAACAGAAAATCCCAAGTTTATTTAAAACCTACCAAGTCATAAAAATAGTCGGAATGCTCCCCAATTCACTTTTTTGAAGACAGTTTAACATTAACACCAAAACCTTAAAAACTAGTTTTGTTTTGTTTTTTTTTTTAAGGGAATATATATCCCAATAAAATAAGAATATGACATCTGCTATAAACCTTGAGGAAAAGGGTTTAAGGAAAACACATTTCATCCATGTTTTGGTTTTATACCTAAAAAAATCTAAAAACTATAGAAAAAAATCAAATACAAAACATTCTCAAGGGGAGGGGAAGGATGGGTGGAGGGAGGGTAATTGGTGGGACCACACCTATGGTACATCTTACAAGGGTACATGTGAAACTAAATGTAGAATATAAATGTCTTAACACAATAACTAAGAAAATGCCAGGAAGGCTATGTTAACTAGTTTGATGAAAATATTTCAAAATGTATATAAAACCAGTGGATGGTGCCCCATGAATGCATTAATGTACACAGCTATGATTTAATAATAATAAAAAAGAAACGTTCTCAAACCAGTTGATTTTTTGTTTAGTAATAAGCAACCAGAAATGGAAATGGGAAAAGTATCCCATTTCCCAAAACAATAAAACCTATAAAAAGAAGAAATAAATATAATAATGTAGGCACAAGATTGTATGAATAAAATTATAAAATTATATTAAAGTACATAAAACAAGATATAAACAAATGGTAATAGATAACATTCTAGGATATAAAGATAAAATCTAATAAGAATAAATTATCTCAATATTATACAAAGGTTTTGCTCAACTCCAATTGAATCTAAACTGTTTTGTAGGATGTAGGCAGGTAGCTGGGGTAGTTAAAATGATCTTAAATTCTGTAGAAGAGTAACAGTTTAAAAATGGCTGAGAAAAGTTTCAAAAAGTACATAGTGAAGAAGTACTGATCTTACCAGATATCAGAATAGAGTATGAATCTATAGTAATAAGGTTGGTGGAACAGAATAAATATTCCAGATATAGATCCAAGTACACATAAAAAATATAATGTATGCCAAAAATAGTCATTTAATTCTTTAGGAAAGATATGATTTTAACAAATGGTTCTGAGACAAGTAGCCATACATTATGGGGGGAAAAGTTAGATGCTTATTTAGCCAGTATAAGAAAAATTAAAAATTAAGATGAATTAAAGAATTAAATGGGGAAAACTAATAATACAATAATTTAAATCTTACAGGAAAATCCGGAGACTTAATGTCAGTCTACAGATGATGAAGTATCTAAAAAAGGAACAAAACTCAATATAGTTTAAATAAAAATTAACAATGAATTTGTAGAAAATATTTACAATGAAGGTTAAGACAAAGCATTGGTAGCCATAACAAAAGTGGGAAAGTAAAAGATACAAAATAGAAAAATAAAATAGGCAAAACATTTGCATATTAACCTATGGCAAAGCTAAGTATCTCACAAATATGAAAAGATGATCCCATTTTCTTGTAGTTAGTGAAATACACACAAAAGTAACAATGAATATTATTGCATACTTGCCATGCAGGCAAAGATGTAGTAAAAAACGGCTCTTTCAGAACTGCTGGGGGAAATGTGCATTTCCACTCTGTGAGAGCAAGCTGAAACTATTATTAACATTTAAAAAACTTGATGTATATATTTTCATTTAATACCACTCCTAGGTATCTATCCTATGTAAATCAAGACTTTAATATGTAATGACATGTGTACACAGAAGTCTATTTTAGTCATTAATAGTAGGAAAAATTTAGGAAATTAATTGAAGCATAAACAATGATAGTCAATTAGAGAACTGTGGTATAAGTTATGCCACATTCACAATATGAGATATTTATTAAAAAGAATATCTTTTAAATAAAGGGTATGCGTGTGAGAAAGAATAACTCAAACTAAACAGTTGACTGGAAGTGATATCCACAAGATATTTATTGTTAAGAAAAATGTATAATATGGGTTACACAGGTATTCATTTTATAGTAATTTTTGTAAAAGAAAAATAATAAAAGAAGATATACATTCTAGATAAATGTATATGATTTATATGAACATAAAGAAATGAAGAAGTGGAAGGATGCAGACTTAGTTTTTTTTTTTTTTTTCTTTTTCTTTTTAGGATTTAGTTGTTTTGCATGGGAGAATATATGTGACTTGAGAGAAGCAGGTTATGAATGTGAGGGAAAGGGAAAAGGAGAACCCAAAGTGCAAAAAAGACTATACTTAACATAAATCTGCATTGTACATTAATGTAGAATTATTCCTATATGATGTCAAAGAATTAAATTCATCCTAGAAAAAGTACTTCATACCTTATTGCTGAATATCACTATGGTCACCTTTGAGGTACTTTCCTTGGGAAGCTATGCACCAATGCCAACACCTACTCTACCCTTCAAAGAAATTTTGGGACTCTTTTTCCAGAATAACCATCAGAGTTGTCATTGTATGCCACACAAAAATAGGCAACAACAATAATGAACACCACTCAGCAAGGCACCACCACATATTGACATGAACACAGCCATGGAACACTAATATATATACCAAGGTTATAAACCCTTACTAAACTGTTTGTGTGGTGCTGCCATCATACGTGCACAATGCCAAGTTGGTGAACTTATTTGTCAGACCTCCTATGTATCAAAAATTAAAATTTGAAAAAAAGATGACCAAAACCCACTGTCTAAATGCAGATCTTCCAAGAGAAATTTCAATTGAAGGCATAACGTGGCATTAAGTCTATCTGGTAAGAGTCTTAGCTAGTGAGTCTAGCCTCAGCCTTGTTCCAGCCTCATTTCCTTGTTCTGATTATTTTAGTTCCAACATAACCTGGTTTAAATTTCCATGGATGGGTAGGAGATGGGAGTCCCTTCAGAAATATGGACATAGTACAAATGCAGAAAAATCATAAAGTGCTTAATGGAGTTTCCTTTAGGGTTGTTGAAATGTTTTAGAACCACATACAAGTGATGATTGCCCAGCATTGTGAATGTACTAGATGACACTAAATTGTACACTTTTAGAACAGGTGCTGCTGAAGCCCTGAATTGTACACTTTATAAAAGTTAATTTATGTTAAGTAAATGTTACTGTCAATAAGAAAAGGCATGAAGAATGTTACAGAACAATATATCCTGGGGGTACCATTTTCTGAACTTTCACTCAACAGTCACAACCACTTGGAAGCACATGCCAAGCATATGAAGACAGGTGTAAGATCATCTACTTTCATTCGAAGATATCCCTAGATCACTTTTGAAATCCAATTCTTAAATCTTCCAAAGATATTAGCTCTTTATTGGTGCAAACTGTAGGCCAGTGACTAAAATTACACAATCATCTCTTCAATGTTAATGTACTTCAGTGGGTAGGTCCCCAATGTTCCAGAATATTGTGTCCCATATTTCTTCTGAAATACAAACTCTTCACAAATCTTTTTCTGAAAAGCCATGCCTTAGCTCAATTGTCCTAATCCTAGAAGATCAGTTGGACCTGGTACAGCTTTGATAGTTCTCTGATGCTGTTTTATTTAAATTCACAGCCCCCTTTGAAACTGAGAGTCAGAAATCACTCTCTCTGTTTTTAAACTGAGCCATTTATAGTTCTGGGTGAATATTTTCCACAATTCCATCTATCTGATTCAAAACTATCCTCTGGGAAAATAAAACTATAACTCAACTCTGAGTATTGGGAGACTCTCTTTGCTAAGAGCTAGGAATCCTGAAATAGTAATACATCAACCTCCAGAAGCAACAAACCACCTCCAGGCCTACAATCTCAATTAATACCTGTCTTCTGAATAAATGTTTAGCCTATTGTGCTTCAAAATGTCCAGAGTACTGGGTTAACTAATTAACCTCATCTGATGCAATTTGTAATCAGAAATCTTTGCTGTCCCCATTTCCTGACAAATTTCTTACCAGCAACAGCACAGCATCCTTGCATTAAGGTCTCAGATTTGATCTGTTTTAGCTCATCACCACATTCAGAGGCACAGACATCATCTACAGACCCCTTCGTCTGAGATCCAACCTCTCTCCTGCTGCCCATGCGCCCAGGACTGGCACCATGGGCAGCACTCTAGGCTCTTAGATCTTCTGGTTCAAGACATATGAACTAGTTCTCCTGGTGATCAGATATCCAGAATGACCTTTGGGAACAAGCACAGACTTCAGAGGGGTGGGTGCATGTGCATGTGTGTGTGTGTGTGAGAGAGAGAGAGACAGAGAGATAGAGAAAGAACTCATATTTGTGGCCACTAATACTTAAAATGACCAGTAGAACTCAGAATAAACTTCCACAACAGCTGCAGAAATTTATGCTCAGGATTTACATTTTCCAACTATACAGACCCCTCAGCTATCTTATTTCAGATCAGAGCCCGCATTTTTATTCATAAACTCTTTTCTACCCACTGGAATAAACTGCAGTGTCCTTAGCTGACCATGTTTAAACCAATAAACAAAAAGAACAACTGTGCCCCAAAATACTATCGTCAGCACTGCTCACCTACAAGTCAATGGGATGGATATTGTTCCTTCCCACTGTGGAATTAACATAAAATGAATCTATGTACTTCTGCTCAAGTATAATTGTCATCATGATACATCCTGGCCCCCATTTCCTGTCCCATTGTCTCCAACACAGATGATTTTCTGGGAAATTCCCATTACACATCCATTTGCTACAGTCACTCTTTCAGCAAGAAAAAGTAGCTTATATAAGCTAATTATGTATAAGGGGAAATCTAGTGCAAATAGAAAATTAAATACCATTTATTAATCCAGCATCTCCAATTCAGTCCTTGGATTTTTCTCTTTTTCCTACTGTTCTTGTCTCTTTGAGCTTCCCAGTTCAGTTTTGAGTGTGGTAGTTTAAGCCCTTCCATTCCATACTTTTTACACCCCTGCTTCTACTTGCTTTTATCTCATTCATTCTACACCCTACCATCTCAAACCCATTTTTACTATTTGCCTTCTCCACTGCTATCTCTGGGTTTCTGGGTGCTCCTGGAAAAAGGTAAGGAAAAGGCACAGATTTATGTCATGACAACTCGTAAGTCTATTATAGGTACAATCTGGTGTTGGAATTGAAGTTGAGATGTTGGCAGAAAAAAAAAAAAAAGAATCCAAATTGAAGTTGAAGAAGAGCAGAAACCAAGAACCTGTGGAGGAAGGTAGATTGCAGAGAAGAGAAGAGAAAAAGTAAGGTCAGAGAGAGCACAGAAAGGAAAAAGGGAGAGGCTTCCTCCCACAGTCTGGTTTCATCAGATCGCTCTAGTTGAGTTCCCTTTTCTTAAGGTACCCTAAGAAGATTTCTGTTTCTTATTTATTTATTTTAGATTTCTGTTTCTTGAAAACAAATGATCCCTCACTAAATATGGAGAACATTCCAGGTAGTTTGGTTTCCACACCTGCCCAATTGGCCAGGCCCTAGTTCACTCTGCTAGACCATATGGTTTCCACTGGCCACTATTTTCTTAAGTCAAGCATTTTTATTGTGATGTAGCTTTTAAAATGTGTGCATATTTACAAGGGTATATATTTTAAATGTGGATTTCTCCACTAGATTGCAAGTGTCAGATTGTAGCCTTCTTTTCTTTTTAAACCCTTGGAGCCCAGAACCCCGTGACCATATTCATAATAGATAATCTCCAGATACTTGTTGAATGAATAAACAAGCAAGTAAATGATTCATTCTTTAGTAGTTTCAGAGAGATGATAATAGAAAGAAGCTCTGGAGTCTTTGGACACTCAAAGGACAAGCAATGAGAGACAGAAAGGCCCAAATAAGAGAAATACTAAATCCTGGTGGTGTTTCCTCTTCAAGGAAGACCAGAGGAATGGACCTACAGAATGAGTTGCTGCTGGGGCTAGAATAGGAGGCAAGCAGCGATGGTCTCCCAGCACATCAGGCATCTTCCCTGAGTCCCCGCTTCTGACCTCTCTTTGACATGCAGAGGGAACCAAAATAAAATAGAGCAGAAATATCTAGTTATAGTTACATTTTAAAGACAGGAGAAAACGCATTCTCAGAGTCCAACATTATTTTACCAGTAACTTACTACTACTAAAAGACATCACATTAGTTTATTTTGTTTTTGTTTGCTTTGCTTATTTCTGGAACTGTGGTTTCTCTTTAGAATAGCTCCAGGGTGGAAATATGTGAATACTCCTGAGTTATTAAAACAATCACCACAGTCCTCACATTAAAATGTGGCAAATATAAAAGGTAACTTCTATTTCACTAAGCTATGAAAATAATATTCTGGGAGAGAAAATAAGAGGAAAGAAGCCTCTCCATACTTGTAAGAAATGCCTCCACGTGATCCAACCCTTTGCTCTTAAAAGTTTTGGCATCTACAGAGAAACATTGTGGGCCACACCTTTGGCTAAATTAGATGGTTTTAAGACACTAGCTACTCATTTACAGGTTTCTGCTTAAATTTTCAACCACATTTTAAGCATAAAACTTTGTGGCTTGTGAGTTAGCAAGATGCCACCAAAGCAAATATTGCTTCCCAGGGTGTTCCTCCTGGGATGCTTGGAAACATCAGGTTGCAGTGATCCCCCCACCTACAAAGTGACCCTGGGGTTGGACAGGCATTGGTTTGCTAATGGCTAGTTTCAGGCTGCAGTGTTCCACAAATGGTTTTGTTCTTTTTCTGTGGTCTCTCAATGATATACCCTAAGGAATGGTGGCTGATATGTTTTTCATTTTCTTCCCTAATTTTCTCACTAAAATGTTTAGTGAAAAGGCAATATATTTATAGACAAAATAAAATAGTAGAGGAGAAAATGTTTTAAATATATGTATAACATGTTATATTTAGAAATATATACACATAAACATCTATATGTATATACACAGACACATATATATTTAAAAAGAACCTTTATGTTCCCACACACGTGACTCAGCAAACTATACAGTTGTGTTTCTCTAGGAAATGATGAAAGTGGACTGAGGCAGACATATAGGAGGAAATGGCTGAAGATCTCACACACAACATAAAGCCTATGGTTAAAAGAATTGCACTATATTTGACATTGATGCCTCAAAAAAACAAAGTGAACTGATGTGAACGACAAAGTATTTGATACAAATAATTAAAATAAATATAAGTATGCAAAAATCATAAGGTAATATTTAAAGATAAAAGAAACATAAGTATGCAAAATTATACAGTAATAGTTAATGTTCCATGTACTTAAAAATCCAAGAAGTGAAATACATTGAAGACCCACAATAGCAGATGCACTCTCTATCCACTGTATTCTTTCTCCTAAAGACCTTAAAATAGGTATCATCATCCTCATTTTACAAATGTGAAAACCGAGTATCAGAGAAGCTGAAATGAGTTTTAATTCAAATAAAATGTGTACAAATATTAATGATCATGCCAACAAATTCTAAATTTACTATTTCCTCTTTGAGCATGAGTTGTGACAATGTAGTGGAAATCAGTGACGGTTTGCAATGATCTGAATGACAAGACTAATGCTTTCTACCATTTTGGTTTTCAAAATCCTCAGTAAAAATTTCCCAAAACAGAAGTCAATGGAGACTTCATTCCAAGAAAACAAAGGAAAAGGTAATATACTTCTCAAAAGACTACAAAACCATAAAAATTATCTATGACAAATAGATCCAGTAAATTCTGTAGTAGTTAATACTAATTAAGTACAAAACTCAATTTATTTTTTATTTTTTTTATTGTTAAATCATAGCTGTGTACATTAGTGCAATCGCCTGTACCCATTCTAAGATGCACCATAGATGTGGCCCCACCCATTACCCTCCCTCCACGAAAACCTCCCCCCTCTGTTCCCTTTCCTTGGCCCTTTCCCCATAGTCTTGTGCAATAGTTGGGTTATAGCCTTCATGTGAAAGCTGTAATTTAGCTTCATAGTAGGGCTGAGTACATTGGATACTTTTTCTTCCATTCCTGAGATACTTTGCTAAGAAGAATATGTTCCAGCTCCATCCATGTAAACATGAAAGAG
>CAUYPK010087532.1:0-17559 GCA_963574355.1 Loris lydekkerianus | reverse complement strand
AGTTATCTCAAGAACTTTGTCCTCTACCTCCGAAATTCTTTCTTCTGCATGGTCTAAACTGTTGCTGATATTTTCTATTGCATCTTTAAGTTTCCTAATTGACTGCTTCAGTTCCTTCAGCTCTACTATATCCTTTCTATAGTCTTCATATCGTTCATCTCTTATTTGATTCTGTTTTTGGATTTCCTTTGGGTTATTTTCCACTGTATCAGCAGTTTCCTTCATTTTTTCCATCATTTCCTTTATTGTTTTCATCATGTTTATTCTAAATTCCCTTTCTGTCATTTCTAAAATTTCTTTATAGGTGGAATCCTCTGCAGTAGCTACCTCATGGTCCCTTGGAGGGGTTGCTATGGACTGGTTTTTTATGTTGCCAGGAGTTTTCTGCTGATTCTTCCTCATGAGTGATTTCTTTTATCTGTTTCCTTGCCCTAATTTTCCTTTCACTTCCTCTTTTTCTTTAAGTTGCCATTCCTGTGGACTAGGGTTTTGGTGAGTTCTTTTGGTACAGGACCAGAAGGATGAGAAGGTTGAAGAGCAAGAAGGGATTAAAGAAAGAAAAAAAAAAGAAAGAAAGAAAAGTAAAAAGAGAAAGGAGAGGGGATGGATAAAAGGAAATATTGATAAAAAGAAGAGAGGCACAGAAAGAGGGTGACAGAACAATATAGGTGTATAGTAGGGTACTTTGATACAACCTTTAAAAAAAAAACCCAATGTCTGGGGGTACCTGGTTGGATATTTCCCTTGAGGTCAGCAGCTCTTTGGTACCCTGATTGGACAGAGTACCCCACCTCCACCAAATAGAGAGGAAAGACAAAAATGCTATAAATCAAACCAAAACAAGCAAACAGAAAACGTTATGGGATAAAATTGGGTGGAAAACAACAGTGGCTCCTGTGGCTCAGTGAGTAGGGTGCTGACCCCATATGCCGAGGGTGGTGGGTTCAAACCCAGCCCCGGCCAAACTGCAACAAAAAAATAGCCGGGTGTTGTGGCGGGCGCCTGTAGTCCCAGCTACTCGGGAGGCTGAGGCAAGAGAATCTCTTAAGCCCAGGAGCTGGAGGTTGCTGTGAGCTGTGTGATGTCACGGCACTCTACGAAAGGGCCATAAAGTGGGACTCTGTCTCTATTTAAAAAAAAAAAAAAAAAAAAAATTGGGGGGAAAACAAAATAATAGAGGTAGAAACACTAGCAAAAATGAAGTTGTAATTGTTGAAAAAGGCTACAATGAGAAATTGTATTTAAACTAGAAAAATGGAGAAAGAAAAGAAAGAAAAGAAAGAAAAGAAAAATCTATAGTGAAAAAGGTTGAAATTAAAAAACAAAACAACAACAACAACAACAAAAAATACCCAAGCAGTATATATATCTTGAATATTGTCTGGGCAACAGGTGATCTTCTGGGTATGAGATGTTAATCACAAAGCTGATATGATTGGAGGCCTCTGCTGATTTTTCAAACCCTGAAGGGTGGAGACCCTAAATCTCTCCAGCCCTCTGAAAAGGCACTTTAACCTTCTAAACTTGGCTAAGCAGAAGCTTTGCCAGGAAAGCACTTGTTGCTGGGATCACTGATGAAGTGGCTATCTACTTACCCAGTGTGCCAAAAGCAGTCTCACTCTGTCCCTGAGGGTTAAGGCTGTAAGGTGGCTCAGTCCCTGCCTTTAGGCTGCTCAGTCACTAGATTACTAGCTCCTGCCTGATCCTTGCTCTGCAACCATGAGGGTGGAGCTTGCCAGAACAGTTCTCTCACAATGGCTCCCAGCAGCCCACATTGGAACGCTATTAGCTTCATCTGGCTCAGCGACTCAGTGTGGGGCCCTAGATAACGCCGAAAGTTCTCCACATTCCTGCCCAAGCTCTCGCAAGGCAGTTCAACTGAGTGCCATGTCAAAAAACACTAAAACAGCTCACAGGTAAGGCCTTTCCAGTTTGCAATCTCACTGCTGGTGTACTTACAGCTGCTGGTGGGATTGGACCGAACAAACACACGCAGCCACTTGCCAGTTTTCCACTGCTTTTGTCCTCCTCTTGGGGTCCAGAAGTCTTTAGCTGACTCCCTGTGTCCTCAAAGGAATGATTATAGGCAGATCCCACCAGCCAGAGATGCCTGGAGTCTTATCTCCCCAGACTCAACAGGCCCAGTTGCAAGGAAGCTGTTATTCGGCTGCCATCTTACTCAGATCCTCGTGGCACAGTTTCTTGAATAATTTTTTTTTTTTTTTTTTTATTTGAGACAGAGTTTCATTATGTCACCCTTGGTAGAGTTCTGTGGCATCACAGCAACCTCCAACTCTTGGGCTTAAGCAATTTTCTTGCCTCAGCCTCCCAAGTAGCTGGGGCTACAGGTGCCCTCTACAACTCCCAGCTATTTTTTGGTTGTGGTTGTCATTGTTGTTTGGCAGGCCCCAGCCGGGTTCAAACCCGCCAGCTCTGGTGCATGTGGCTGGTGCCCTAGTCACTGAGCTACAGCCAAAAGTGCCATTCTCATCACATCACATTGCTTCAGTGGTGTATACTATCAATGTGACTTAATCATTGTAGATGCTGAGATCAACTGGCTGAGTTAGCGTTGATCAGGTTTCTTCATGGTAAAGTTACTCTTTTCTCCTGCTGTCCATCACTGTACTATTTGGAAGAAAGTCACTATAGATAGCCTACACTTAAGGAGTCTGGAATTATGTTCCCACTCCCTCAGTGTAGAGTATCTGCAAAATTATTTGGAACTCTACATGAGAGAGAAGTGATTTCTCCCCCACTAATCAATTTATTTGGTTATGTATCTCAGTATGGACTCACGGATACTTGTTTTGTACTTTGTGTTGTAATTAATGCTATTTATTTTGTTGCTGAAATTATTCCAGCTTTGTCTATTGGGAGCTTTTTATGTTGGCTTCCATATCCCTTTGACATATTCCATCAAGGTGTTTAAGTTGTATTTTGATTATTTCTTTCCCATCATAGTATCTGTCCTTTACTTCTGGAACACTGTTTAGTTAGATGTTGGAGCACCTAGATTTTTCCTTTATAACTTTTTATTATTTTTCATCTTTTTTTCTTCTATATTCTGAGATAATTCATAATTTTACTTTGAGTCCACCAATTTGTTTTTGTTTTTCAGTTTCTGGCCAGAGCTGGGTTTGAACCCGCCACCTCCAGCATATGGGGCTGGCACCCTACTCCTTTGAGCCACAGGCACCACCCTCCAGTCCACACCAATTTGGTCTCTTAGTTTGATTTTATTATTTAGCCTGTTCATTAAAGATTTAGCTCAACAATTATATTCATTCATGTATTCATTTATTTTCTAGAAATCTCTGTATCTCTTGATGTTTCTTTTTCATTATAGACTGTATTTTTATTTTCTGTTCCCTGATATAACCTGTTCTTCTCCCTTTCCTCCTTTTCCTCCCTTCCTCCCTCTTTCCCAGTGGTTCTCAACCTTCCTAATGCCACAATCCTTTAATACAGTTCCTCATGTTGTGGTGACCCCCAACCATAAAATTATT
The DNA here is from genome assembly GCA_963574355.1 of Loris lydekkerianus. Lineage (NCBI taxonomy): Eukaryota > Metazoa > Chordata > Mammalia > Primates > Lorisidae > Loris > Loris lydekkerianus. Next base: position 14,050 of record CAUYPK010087532.1, on the reverse strand, counting down.
TTCGTTGCTATTTCATAACTGTAATTTTGCTATTGTTAAGAATCATAATGTGTTTTCTGATGGTCTTAGGCAACCTCTCTGAAAGGGTTGTTTGACACATAGCTCACAGCAACCTCAAACTCTTGGGCTCAGGCAATTTCCTGTCTCAGCCTCCTGAGTAGCTGGGGCTATAGGGATGAGCCACCACACATGGCTCCTTTTTCTTCCTTTTGGGGGGCTGTTATTTTTTTCAGGTTAATTTGAGGGTTCAAAGAACTAGGTTACAATGTTTGTATTTTCCAGTTAGAGGCCCCCTTATAATTGTGTCCCACCCCCAAGAGACATGCCACACCCCCTAACACTGCCCATTAAGTGAGAGCACACTGTTCCCTGTCCCTCATACCCCCTCTCCCACCTTGAATTGACTTGGGTCTCACTTTGTCACTCTCGGTAGAGTGCTGTGGTGGCACAGCTCACAGCAACCTCCAGCTCTTTGGCCTTAGGCGATTCTCTTGGCTCAGCCTCCCAAGTAGCTGGGACTACAAGTGCCCACCACAATGCCTGGCTATGTTTTTGTTGCAGTTTGGCTGGGGCCAGATTCAAACCTGCCACCCTCAGTATATGGGGCCAGCACCCTACTCACTGAGCTACAGAAGCCGCCCCTTGACTTGGGTCTTTCTCTTATGTGGGTGTGTATTAGATCATCTACTTGCTTCATATTAGTATTAAGTACATTGGATTCTTGCTTCTCCGTTCCCATGATACTTTAGTAAAAAGAATATGTTTCAACTCCATCCATGGTAACAAAAACAATGTAAAGTCTCCATCTTTTTTAATGGCTGAATACTATTCCATGGTATACATACACCACAGTTTGTTAATCCATTCCTGGGTTGGTGGGCATTTAGGTTGTTTCCACATTTTGGCAACTGCAAATTGAGCTGCAATAAACAAGCTAGTGCAAATGTCCTTGTGATAAAATAATTTTTCTTCTGGGTAGATGTCTAGTAATGAGATTGCAGGATCAAATGGGAGGTCTAATTTGAGTTCTTTGAGGACCCTCCATACTTCCTTCCAAAGGGATTGTATTAGTTTGCAATCCCAGTGGCTAATTTTTCTATGTTTAGTAGAAATGGGGTCACGCTCTTGCTTGGGCTGATCTCAAACTCTTGACTCGAAGTGATCCTTCTGCCTCATCCTCCTCGAGTGCTAGGATTACATGGTATAAGCCACCACATATGGCCAATACCTATTTTTTGTAAGGATCATTTCTGTTACTTCATGTTGAGACTTTTCTTTTGTGTTACTGATTTTTCTCAAAGATCTGACAATTTTTGGTTTTCTGTTTATGTTTTTTTGTACTTAATAAAATCATTTTAATAAGTCTCTTAACTATCTTCTTTGAATACACATTGCCAATATAAATTGATGTCTCCCAGAGTACAGAGTTAATGTTATGACAACACTTACCCATGCAGACTCTGCCAAGTTTGGGTTTTTTTGTTGTTGTTTTTTTGAGACAGAGCCTCAAGCTGTCACCCTGGGTGGAGTGCTGTGGCATTGCAGCTCACAGCAACCTCCAACTCCTGGGCTCAAGTGATTCTCCTGCCCCTGCCTCCCAAGTAGCTGGGATTACAGACGCCTGCCACAACGCTTGGCTATTTTTTGGGTTGCAGCCATCATTGTTGTTTGGCGGGCCAGTGCTGGATTTGAACCCGCCAGCTCAGGTGTATGTGGCTGGCGCCGTAGCCGCTTGAGCCATAGGCACTGAGCCAGTTTGTGTTTTTGATTAGAAAGATTGGTTTGCTTTATATAGATAATCAGAGTAGGTTTCCCTTGCAGCTATGCTGATCTGCTTTCCTGACAGGTCCTTTTTTTCTTTTAAATTTGTTATTTTAATTGACAAAAGTTATATACACTTATTATGTACTACATGATGTGTTGAAATGCATATACATTATGGAATGGCTGACTCAAACTAATTAACAATGTATTGCCTCACATACTTACCATCTTTCTGTAGTGAGCACATTTAAGATCCACTTTCTTAGCAATTTTCAACTATACAATACATTGTTTTTTAACTATAGTCACCATGTTGTACAATGTTGTACAATGAACTTCTGCTACCTAACTGAAATTTTGTTTCCTTTAACCGACATGTTCCCAACACCCCCCAGCCCCTGATAACCACAATTTTACTATTTCTGTGAGTTCAACTGTTTTATTAATAGTTTCCACAAATGAGTGAGATCATGCAGTATTTGTCTTGAAAGAGGAGGGCTGGCACAGCTCTGTGAGAGAGGACAGGTTTAAGCAGAAGGAGGGCTTCCTTGATAGATGGGGAAAGGAGAAATGGGAGGAATAGACAAGTGGAATTGGATGGAGGTCCTACTGGAGAGCTAGGGGAATGGAGCTGTTTTATGTTTTCTCTCTCTCTCTCTCTCTTTCTTTCTTTCTTTTTTTTTTTATTTGAGACAGAGACTCACTATGTTGCCCTTAGTAGAGTATTATGATGTCACAGCTCACAGCAACTTCAAATTCTTGGGCTTAAGCAATTCTCTTGCCTCAGCCTCCCAAGTAGCTGGGACTACAGACGCCCACCACAATGCCCATCTATTTTTTTGTTGCAGTTGTTTAGCTGGCCCAGGCTGGGTTCAAACCCCCCACCCTCGGTGTATGTGGCTGGCGCCATAACCACTGTGCTATGGGCACCAAGCCATGTTTTATGTTTTCTATTTCCTATCATTGGGATAGTACATATTACTTTCTCAGATTTTGACTCTTATTAGAGTCAATTTCTTTAGAGAACATGCTTGGACTTTTTCTGCCAGCAGTTTTGTTCAGGTGAAAGAAAGAAAAGGAATGGCGTAGAGAAAGGAGTCTAATTGTCCCTACTTATGCCAATAAGTTTTGAAAATACATAACATTGATCAGCCATTTGTCCTTTGACAAGAACCCTTCTAATGACTTGACCTATGGTTTTCTTTCTTTCTTCCTCTTCTCTCCTCTCCTTTCACTTCCCTTCCTTCCTTTTTCTCTTTCTCTGTCTTGCTCTGTTTCTTTCTTTTTGATAGGGTCTTGCTTTGTTGCCCTGGTTAGAGTGTGGTGGCGTGGTCATAGCTCAATACAGCCTCCAACTTCTGGGCTCAAGGGATCCTCAGGCTTGTGAATAGCCAGGACCACTGCTGCATACTCCCATGCCAGGCTACATTTTTTTCTACTTTTTTGTTTTTTGGTGGAGACAGAGTCTCGCTGTGTTGACCAGGCTGGTCTTGAATTCCTGGCCTCAAGAGATACTCTCGTCTTGGCCCTCCAAAGTGCTGGGATTATAGGTCTGAGTCACTGTGCCTGGCCTGATCTATGATTTTCTTCCTCCAATTTCTTTTACTGTCTCATCCCATCTGCTTTCAGAAGTCCTGAATTTCACAAACTTTTCGGTCTTTTAATGATACCTTTGTTTTACAGCACTATTACAGTTTTAAAAGTTTTTAGTATCACAATTTCCAAATATATGTAAAAGTAGAGGGAATAATATAATGAAACCACAAGTACCTATCACTCAGTTCCAGTAATTATTAAGACATGGCCAATCGTATTTCAGCTACACTCCCTCACTACCTATGACTGCCTCCTCAATTATTTTGAAATACATCCCAGATATATTATTTCATTAGTAAAGGTTTTTGTATCTCTAAACAATAAGAAAACTTTAGGTGGCACCTGTAGCTCAGTCTGCAGGGCCCAGCCACATACACCGAGGGTTCAAACCTGGCCTCAGCCAAATAGCCAGGGTGTTGTGCGGGTTCCTGTAGTCCCAGCTACTTGGGAGGCTGAGGCAAGAGAATCACTTAAACCCAAGAGTTGGAGGTTGCTGTGAGCTGTGATGCCACCGCACTCTATCCAAGTTAACACAGTGAGACTCTGTCTTAAAAAAAAAAAAAAAAAACCAATAAGAACACTTTAGAAAAACTGTATTACTGGGCTGGGCATGGTGGCTCATGCCTGTAATCCTAGTCCTCTGGGAAGCTGAGGTGGGATGCCAGAGCACTCTACCCAGGGCAACAGCTTTAGAATCTAGCTCAAAAAAAAAAAAAAAAAAAAAAAAAAAAAGAAAAGTAAAGAAAATCTATAGGCTTGGTGCTTGTAGCACATCGGGTAGGGTGCCAACCACATACACCAGAACTGGCAGGTTCGAACCAAGCCAAGGCCTGCCACACAACAATGACAACTACAACAAAAAATAGCCAGGCATTGTGGTGGGGTACCTGTAGTCCCAGCTACTTGAGAGACTGAGGCCGGAGAATCACTTAAGCCAAAGAGTTTGAGGTTGCTGTGAGATGTGACGCCACGGCACTCTACCCAGGGTGACATACTGAGACTCTGTCTCAAAAAAAAGAAAGAAAAAGAAAAAAAAAGAAAAACTATATTACTGCTCTTACACCAAAAACATTAATAATCCTTAATATCAAATATCTTCTCAAGATTCAAATTTCTCAATTCTCTCAAATTTTTCTTTTTATTATAGTTTTTTTTTTTTTTTTTCAAATCAATGTCTAAACAGGGTCTACACATGATAATTTGGTTGCTGTTAAGTTGGCTAATTCTCTTTTAATATGTTGGACTCACTTCCTTTCCCCTCCCACCTTATAATTTATTTGCTGTCAAAACTAGGTCATTTTCCTGTAGAACTTCCTATATTTTGGATATTGTTTATTGCATCCTTTTGGTGTTATTTAACGTGTTTTCTCCCCAACCCCCAGATGTTACCTATAAACTGATAGTTAAATCTAAAGACATCCTCACGTTCAGGCTTCTTTTTGGGTCAAGAACATTTCATAGGAAGTGGTATGTACTTTGTGTTATATCACAAGAAGTAACACATAATGTCTACTTATTTTTCTTCGGAGGATGTTAATATCGATTAGTTGGTTCAAGTGCCTCAGCCTAAGTCAGACATAAAATTTCTTATGAATTTAAAACATTGTTTTGAGCAGCCATTAATGATCACTGCCTAAATCTATTATTTCATTTGGCGGTTACAAATAGCACTGTTCTAAGTTAATTATTCTTTTAAAAAATTTTTTATTTATATTATTATTATTATTATTTTTTTTTTTTTAGACAGAGCCTCAAGCCGTCACCCTGGGTAGAGTGCTGTGGCATCACAGCTCACAGCAACCTCCAACTCCTGGGCTCAAGCGATTCTCCTGCCTCTGCCTCCCAAGTAGCTGGGACTACAGGTGCCTGCCACATCGCCTGGCTATTTTTTGGTTGCAGCTGTCATTGTTTGGCAGGCCTGGGCTGGATTTGAACCCACCAGCTCAGGTGTATGTGGCTGGCGCCTTAGCCGCTTGAGCCACAGGCACCGAGCCCTAAGTTAATTATTCTTGAATAAAAAAATTATAAGCATAAATTCTTTTAAAATAAAAATTTCCTCATCACTGGTGATTACTTTTAGATACTTTAGATATAATTAATATAGGAAATATAGGAAATTTGCACAAGTTGGATATATTTTTCAAAAAACGTGGTTTTTCAAAATTCACTCCAGAAGAAATAGAATATATAAATAAAATTGAAAGATTCTTATATCTATTAAAGAAATTAAATGTATAATTGAAGTCTCCAGTCTTGGATGGCTTTAATGGTGAATTCTTTCAAACATTTAAAGAGAAATAATGCCATTATTTTTAAAACTTTTCCAAGGAATCCAAACAGCAGAAATACTCCCAAATCTATTTTATGAGGCCATTAAAACTTTAATAACAAAACCTAACAAGAACATTGCAAAGGGAAAATTAAAGGCTAATATTTCTTATGAACTTAGACCCCAAAATCCTAGAAAAAATATTACAAATGAAATCCAACAATATGTAAAGAAGGACAGTATATGACCAAATGGGATTCATTTCAGGAATGCAAGATTGTTTTAACATTTAAAAATCAATTAATGTTGTGAAGAAAAGTTACACTGTTGTGGGAATGTAGATTGGTACAGCCATTGTGGAAGACAGTATGAAGGTTTCTGAAGAGATTAAAAACAGAACTATTATGTGACCCAGTAATCCCTCTTTGGGGCACATACCCAAAAGAAATTAAATCACCATCTTGTGAAGATGTCTGAAGTCTCATATTCATTGCAGTATTATTCACAATGACCCAGAAATGGAGGTAACCTAAGTGTCCATTAATGGACAAATGGATAAAGAAACTGGTGTATATAGACATGTATCACACACACACACACACACACACACAGAGCAATATTATTTAGCCCTAGAAAAGAGCAAGATGTTGCCATTTGCCACTAGGTGAGTGAGCCTAGAGGACATCATGCTAAGTGAAATAAGCCAGATACAGAAAGAAAAATACTGCGTCATGTCACTTATATGTGGAATCTTAAAAAAAAAGAACCCCAAAGTGTAAATATACAGAGAGAACAAAACAGTGGTTACAGGGTAGAGGTGGGGGTGAGGAAGGAAATGGGCAGGTGTGAGTCAGAGGAAACAAAGCAAAAGATATGTAGGATGAACAAGTCTAGTCAGCTAATGCAGAACCCAGGAGGGTCATGGGTAACAAAATTATACTGTATCTGGAATTCATGGTAAATGAATAGATTTTAGCTACTCTTTCTACAAAAAAAAAGACAAACAAAAAAGGGCCAGGGCAGTGCCTGTGGCTCGGAGGAGTAGGGTGCCGGTCCCATATGCCAGAGGTGGCGAGTTAAAACCCAGCCCCGGCCCAAAAGCCAAAAACCACACACACACAAAAAAAGGCCAACTGTGAGATGATGGGTATGTTAATTTGCTTTACTATGTAGTAACATTTTCATTATCTATATTTACCCCATAAAATCATGTTGTATATCTTAAATACACACAATAACATTTATTTTTTTAAATCAATGTATTTCACCTCATTAACAAAATAAAGGAAAAATCCATATTATTATTCAATAGATGCAGAAAAACATTTAATTAGGGTGGTGCCTGTGGCTCAGTGAGTAGGGTGCCAGCCCCCTATAACGAGGGTGGTGGGTTTGAACCTGGCCCCGGCCAAACTGCAACAAAAAAATAGATGGCATTGTGGCAGGCGCCTGTGGTCCCAGCTACTTGTGAGGCTGAGGCAAGAGAATCGCCTAAGCCCAGGAGTTGGAGGTTGCTGTGAGCTGTGACAGCACAGTACTCCACTGAGGGCAATAAAATGAGACCCTGTCTCAAAAAAAAAAAAAAAAGAAAGAAAAAAAAAATTTAATTAAATTAAACATTTAGGATGAAAAATATGGACTCAACAAACCTAGAAGGGAACTTCTGAAATCTGATAAAAGATATCTACAAAAAGCCTACATCTAGCATCATATTTAGTGGTGAAATATTATGTGCATTTGGAATGAAACCAAGAGGTCTATTTTAACTGCTTCTGTTCAACACTGTACTGGAAGCTCTAGCCAGTGTTATTAAACTTTTGAATTTTGCCATTCTGATGGGTGAAAAATGGTATCTTAGTGTAACTTTACTTTGCATCTCTTTTATTACCATCAAGGTTGAACATCTTTTCATAAGCTTAAGGATCATTTGCATTTTGTTTTCTTGAAATGTGTTCATTTCTTTCTTATTTTTTAAAAGGGTAGGTGGAAATTAAACATTAATCTGCAATGCAAATTGCTAATATATTTTCCCAGTTTGCCATTTGTCTCTTTCTTTGGCTTACGAAGAAGTATTTTGGCAAGCGGTTTTCTTTTTCAGTTTTATGAGATCAAGTTAATATTTTCCCTCTCTTGCTTCTGGATTTTGATTCCTAGTTAGGAAGATTTTTTGGCACTCCTGAGTTACAGAAGAATTTACCTATGATTTCTTGTATACATGTGTGGTTTAATATTTTTCCTTTTAAATCTCTTGTCTATTTGGAATATATACAATCCTATTTTGTCTTTTTATAGAAAACAAGTTACCTAATAACACTTACTAAAAAGTCCATCTTTCCTTTATTATATTGACATGCTACCTTTATCATATTCCAAATTTCCATTTGCAGATAGATTCATTTCTGAGTAATCTTTTCATTTGCTAATACCTACTTAAATTATTGACGCTTTATGATTTTTTTAAAAAAAATTTTTTTAGATGAGAATTTTATAGGAGAATGCTTTGTTATTTCAATAAAATAGATTTCTTTAAGGAGCAACAGAATGTATAGACCCTAAAAAAAAAAAAAAAAAAATGGATAAATTTGGGCAGCCCCTGTGGCTCAAAGGAGTAGGGTGCCGGCCCCATATACTGGAGGTGGAGGGTTCAAACCCAGCCCCGGCCAAAAAACTGTAAAAAATTAAAATTAAAAATTAAAAAAAAGTTAAAGAAAGGATAAATTTGACCACATCAATATTTTAAAATTTGATATTGTAAAAGACTATAAACAAAATTTAAAATCAAGGATGTGAAAAGATATTTGACATGGATCTGCAAAAAATTGAAAGTCTTAAAATTGTAAAAATCAGTGAGAATGCATCTGTTATTGGGGATGAGGGGTGGAATTACATTTCTCATACACTGATGGTAGGGACAAAAATTTGTACAAGAATTTGAAGATCAATTTCATCATATATAGCAAAATATGACTTAGCAATTCCACTTCTAGGTCTTTTCCCCCATTTACCTATAGCATATGCTACAAGGTGACAGCTACAAAAATGTTCCATGCAGCATTTTTTTTTTAAAGAGATGGGTCTTGCTTTGTTGTCCAGGCTGTAGTGCAGGGAACTCACTGCAACTGCAAACTTCTGACCTCAAGTGATCTTCCTGCCTCAGCCTCCTGAGTAGCTGGGACTACAGGCTCACACCATCATGCCCAGCTAGTATATTTTTTTAATAGACTATTTTTTAGAGCAGTTTCAGATTTACCAAAAAAAAATAAAAATAAAAAAAAAAATTGAGAAGATAATATAGAATGCTCCTATACCCCACACCTAGTTTCCCCTCTACATCGTATAGTATAGTATTTTTTTTTTTTATAATTAATGAACCAATACTGATATATTATTATTAACTAAAGTGCTATTTCATTCAGATCTCCTTAATTTTTACCTAATGTCCTTTTTCCGTTCCAGGATCTCATCCAGGATACTGGGTATGTGATATTCAGTGATGTCTCCTTCGGCTCCTCTTGGCTGTGACAGTTTCTTTGACTTTCCTTGTTTTTGATAATCTTGACAATTTTGAGGAGAACTGGCCAGATACATTGTAGAATGCCTGTCTTCTGGGATTTGTTTGATGTTTTTTCTCATGATTAGACTGCCTTTTGGGGAAGAAGACCACAGAGGTACATCACAGCATATCAAGGGCACATATTGGCAATATGATTTTATCACTGTTGATGTTGATCTTGCTCACATGGCTGTGGTAGTGTTTGTTAGATTTCTTCACTGGAAAGTTTCTCTTCACTATAAATTTCCTCCTTTGCATATTGTACTCTTTGGGAGGAAGTCACTATGTGCAGCCCACATTTAAGGAGCAGGGAGTTGTGCTCTACTTTCTACCTTAATGACCTTAATGGTAGAATATCTCCATAAATCAAATGGAACAATACAGGAGACATTTGTCTCTTCTGCCCTATTTATTCATTTATTCAACCAATCATATCAGTGTGGACTCATAAATGTTTATTTTTACTTCAAGTGAATATGATTTTGTTCTTTTTTTCTTTTTTTTTTTTTTTTAGAGACAGAGTCTCACTTTGTTGCCCTCAGTAAAGTGCCATGGCGTCACAGATCACAGCAACCTCCAGCTCTTGGGCTTAGGCGATCCTCTTCCCTCAGCCTCCTGAGTAGCTGGGACTACAGGCACCTGCCACATTGCCCGGCTATTTTGTTTTTGCTGCAGTTTGGCCGGGGCTAGGTTCGAACCCATCACCCTCGGTATATGGGGCCAGCACCCTACTCCCTGAGCCACTGGCACTGCCCTGTTCTGCTTTTTTGAGACAGGGTCTGGCTCTGTTATCCAGGTTAGTGTGCAGTGGTGTCATCACAGCTCACTGCAACTTCAAACTCCTGGGCTCAAGCAATCCTCTTGCCTCAGCCTCCTAAGTAACTGGGACTGCAGGTGCACTAGAGACAGGGTCTTGCAATGTTGTCCAGGCTGGTCTTGAACTGGCCTCAAGCAATCCTCCTGCCTCGGCCTCTCAAAGTGCTAGGATTATAGGCATGAGCCACTGTGCTAGACTGAGTTAATGTGTTTTAATACCTGCTGGGCTAGCTCCCATTATTGTCTATCTTTTTCAGGTGCTTCTTGCTTGCTTGTTCTTCCTAAAATACCAACTCTAGGAAACAAAAATCTGATATTTTTATTGGGATTGCATTGAATATATATACTAAATTAAAATTAATTGACATCCTTTCTGATTTAGGCTTGTTGGGTATGTCTTTCAATTGTTTGAAGTCCACTTTTGGTCTTGTAGAAGAGTTTTGTCATTTTTCTCATATAGGTTTTAAACTTTTCACATTAAGTTCATGCCTAGCATTCTATTTATTTATTGTGCTTTTTTTTTTTTTTTTAGAGACAGAGTTTTACTGTGTCACCCTCGGTAGAGTGTCATGTCATCACAGCTCACAGCAACCTCAAACTCTTGGGCTTGAGCAGTCCTTGGTATATGGGGCCAGTGCCCTACCTATTGAGCCACAGGCACCGCCCATGAATCACTTTTATTTTGATTTTTGAACCATGAGAACATGTACCAACTTTCTTTTTCTTTTCTTTTCTTTGTTCTTTTTTTTGAGATAGGGTCTCACTCAGTCACCTGGGTTAGAGGGCAGTGGCATAACTTAGCTCCCAGCAATCTCCAGCTCCCAGGCTTAAGTGATGCTCCTAACTCAGCTTCTCAAGTAGCTGGGACTACAGGTGCCACCACCATTCCCAGGTAATTTTTTTTTTTTTTAATGTGGAGCCAGGGTCTAGCTATTGCCCAGTCTGGTCTTGAACTTCTGGCCTAAAGCAATCCTCCCACCTCAGTCTCAAAGTGCTATGATTACAGGCATGAGCCACAATGCCTGGCCATAATCCATTTTTTAAAAATTTTTATTTATTTTTATTTAACTTTACTATTTATTTATTTATTTTTCAGACAGAATCTTACTCTGTTGCCCAGGCTAGAGTGCTGTGGCATCAGTGTAGCTCACTGTAACCTCAAACACCTGGGCTCAAGCCATCCTCCTGCCTCAGCCTCCAGAGTAGCTGGGAGTACACGTATATGCTACTATGCCTGTCTAGTGTTTTTATTTTTAGTACAGATGGGGTCTTGCTCTTGGTCAGGCTGGTTTTGAACTCCTGAGCTCAAGGCATCCACCCACCTTGGCCTCTCAGAGTGCTAGGATTACAGGCATGAGCCACTGAGCCCAGCCTATAACCTATTTTATTTTTTCTGAGACAGAGTCTCACTATGTGGCCCTCGGTAGCGTGCTGTGGCATCACAGCTCACAGAAACCTCAAACTCTTGGGCTCAAGCAATTCTCTTGCCTCAGCTTCCCAAGTAGCTGGGACTACAGGCGCCCTCCACAACACCGAGCTATTTTTTTTTATTGCAGTTGTCATTGTTGCTTGCCCAACTGGGTTAGAACCCACCAACCTCGGTGGTATATGTGGCCTGTGTCCTACCCGCTGAGGTATGGGCGCCGCCCAAGTTGTCATTGTTGTTTAACAGGCCCGGGCCAGGCTCATACCTCCCAGCTTCTGTGTATGTGGCCGGCGCCCTATTCACTGAACTGTGAGTGCCAAACCAATAACCTGTTTTTTAAAAGTTAAATAATATAAGCTTTAAAGTTGAAATAGAGCCTCACATTTACTGTTCAGTTGAAGAAAGGGACATAATTTCTGTTTCAGATGTACAAAATGTATCACAGCCAACATTAGAAACTTTTAAGTATTTAGCCTTTTGAATGAATGTCATTATTTTTAATGAAGACTGGAGAATTTCTGGTTTATAGTATTCCAAGAAATACAATTCTTACCTATTCATTGAGGGGAGTAGAGGTAATTTTGATTTTTGTAAAGCAAGAATTGATGAGGAATTTAGATAAAGTTGAGATAAATTCTCTCTGGTAATAGATTCTTTTTAAGAGAAATTGATCAAATATGAATGAATAGGGATCAGCTAGCTAGTAAAGTTAGTGTCTAGCTGCATGGGGGTAATAATTTAATTTGTAATCCTCCACCCCCAATGAGAGCTTGAGAACATGTTTTATGTGAAAATATTATAGAGATAGTAAAGCTTTAAAAAAATGACACATGAGTCGCAAAACTTTCTGGAGAGTCTGAAAGATTTAGAAGAACCAAGGCATATAAAATTGTAGAAACAATGCTTGCTTCGGCAAGCACATATATAAAATTGTAGAAAAAGAATTTTTATAGCTAGAGACAGAAAGCAAAACAACAAAAACAATCAATCAAATAAACAAAAACCCTGTCAGTGGTGATCATTTATTGACTGAGAAGTGGCAGAAAAATGATGAAAGAAATGCTCTTAATTTCTGAGTCAAGTCACCTAAGCATGTGTTTCCATGGGGGCAGGAGAGTTCCTAAAGAACTGCTAGAAAAAAGAGAAGAAACATCAGGAAAGGAGGATGGGGAGGTCCAAGAAGGGCTGGGGCTAGAGATGGGAAGCAGCAGGAGTAGGAATAAAAGGAAACCAAAAATATCCAGATTAACCTCCCAACATTCTGTTGTCTACATGGGCCATGCTGAAAAATGAAAGAAAACCAGTGTTTCAGGTGAAGACCTTGAAGAACTGCAAGAGCCTAAATTGTGGAAAGTTCTGGATTTTGGCTTTTTGGGCTTAAGAAGACAAAAAGGCAGAGTTGGTAGTTTAGGGATATTTTGAAAAGGGGTTGGGAAGTTGTGGTAGATGGTATCCAAACTCTCTTATGGTTCTAAAACTGATTCTACAGTTGCAGTGCTTATGGAGTTACTTCTTAGTCCATCTGCTCATACTAAAATGGGCTGTCACTTCTGTTGCATCATAAGAAAACCGAATAGCTATTTGGGATTGAACAGTTTGTAAGTATTGGAGTAAAGTGGTGGTTTTCAAACTATGTATCTTCTTAGTAGAATGTTTTTGAGATGAGTCAATCTTGTGTATATTAGTAGTTTCTTCCTTGTTATTGCTAAGAAGTATGCCATTGTATGTGTATATCTACAGTTTATTTATTTGCCTGTTAATAGATAAGGACTATTTTTGGTTTTAGACTGCTATGCTAAAGCTGCTATGAACATTCACATACCATTCTTTCTTTAGACTTGATTATCATTTATCTTGGGTAAATATCTAGGTGTGGAATTTCTGGGTTGTATGGTAGGTTATTTTAACTCTAGAAGCAACTGCCAAACTCTTTTTCAAAGTGGTTGTGCCATTTTACATTCCCGTCAGCAATGCATGTGAGTTCTAGTGGTGCTGCATCCTTGCCAACAACTAGAATGATCAGATGTTTACATTTCAGACACTCTAGTGGGGATGTAGTAGTATGTCACTGTGGTTTTAATTTGCATTTCTCTGATGACTTTTTAGAGCATCTTTTATTCTGTTACTGCTTTTTAAAAGCCTAAGGATGACACCAGCATAACCATTTCATGTTGGTATAAATCTCCACAATTTACAATTTCCTTAGGGTAGGTACTGTACACACAGTTCCTCATATATGGTAGTCTCAATAAACCTTGGCTCAATTATACTCTAATAAAATGCTTTAAGGCAACAGTCCCCAAAATTAAGAGCAAGAAGGGTCTCACAGAATGTGATGTATCTAATTTAACTTGGGTATTTCAATATCTCTGATGTTACTAGGTTGTGAAGCTCCCATGGTAAAATAGTTTTTAAGATGATTTTAATTAATAAAATGTCAAGAATAATGAAAGATTCTTTGAAACTGGAACTCTGAAAAAGATTCTTTTTTTATTGTTAAATCATAGCTGTGTACATTAGTGCAATCAAGGGGTAAAATGTGCTGGTTTCATATACAATCTGAAATATTCTCATCAAACTGTTCATTGTAGTCTTCATGGCATTTTCTTAGTTATTGTATGTAGAC
>CAUYPK010087530.1:0-20413 GCA_963574355.1 Loris lydekkerianus | reverse complement strand
CATGTTTACATGGATGGAGCTGGAACATATTCTTCTTAGCAAAGTATCTCAAGAATGGAAGAAAAAGTATCCAATGTACTCAGCCCTACTATGAAACTAATTTATGGCTTTCACATGAAAGCTATAACCCAGTTATAACCTAAGATTAGGGGGAAGGGGGAAAGGGAGGGGAGGGAGGGGGGAGGTGGGTAGAGGGAGGGTGATTGGTGGGATTATACCTGCAGTGCATCTTCGAAGCATATATGTGAAACTTAGTAAATGTAGAATTTAAATGTCTTAACACAATAACTAAGAAAATCCCAGGAAGGCTGTGTTAACCAGTATGATGAAAATGTGTCAAACGGACTATAAAACCAGTGTATGGTGCCCCATGATCGCATTAATGTACACAGCTATGATTTAATAAAAAAATCATGTGCTGCCTGGTAGGACTCAATGAGAAGAACTGGACCACTTTTCTGTGATATCCCTGCTAAAAGATACACAACTTGATCTAACCATAAGTAAGCATCAGATAAACCAATATCGAACAAAGGTTTATAAAATAACTGGGCCTGTTATTTTCAAAAGTGTCAAGATCATCAAAAGTAGAAAAAAGACTGAAGGATTGTTTTGAATGGAGACTGAAGAGGCAGCACAACTCAACGTAACACATAATTTTGAATAACATCCTTTTGCTATAAAGGACTTATCGGAACAACTGGCCAAATTTGAATGGGGTTTGAGGATTAGATGGTAGCAAGATAGCAATGTAAATTTCATAATTTTGATGGTTGTATCATGGCAACTTAAAAGAAAGTCCTTCCATGTAGGAAATACACACTAAAGTATTTGGGAGGCATCAGGTCAACAACTCATCTTAAATGGTTCAGGGGAAAAAAAGTTCTATATGCTGTTCTTACATTTTTATAAGTTTGAGATTAATGCACTAATATTTTAAAATTTGAACCGTGTTCAATGTGCCTTGAGCTATGACATTAAAAAGAATACATGAATAGCTATTGCCTAGAAGAAGGTTTCTGCAAAGGATGAACTAACATCACTGGGTAGTAATTACTAGAAAACAAATTTCATTTCAATATAAAGATCTTTGTAATGTAATTAGAGGTGCCCACAAACCAAATATCAACTCGACTAGCTGTAAGTCACTGAGTTCCCTGTCAAAGAAAAATAAATTTATGAGACAGCTTAAATAAGTCCCATTTGTTAATTTCTTTTTTGTTGTTACAATTGCCATGGAAATCTTCATAAAATCTTTTCCCAAGCTGACATCTTCAAGAGTTTTTCTAATACTTTCTTCTATGATTTTAATTGTCTCCTGCCTTAGATTTAAATGTCTTATCCATCTTGAATCGATTTTTGTAAGGGGTGAAAGGTGTGGGTCAAGTTTCTGTCTTTCACACATGGTTATCCAGTTCTCCTAGCGCAATTTATTGAATAGGGATTCTTTTCCCCACTGTATGCTTTTGTTGGGTTTATCAAAGATTAGATGGCTAAAAGAGACTGGTTTCATCTTTTGGTTTTCTATTCAGTTCCAAATGTCTATGTCTTTATTTTTCTGCCAATACCATCTGTTTTGATCACTGTGGACTTACAATTTAGCCTGAAGTCTGGTAAACTGAAAATTTTCTGTACAATTAAGGACACAACAATCAAAGCAAATAGACAATCTTCAGAATAGAAAAAAATATTTGCATATTATGAATCTGACAAAGGCTTGACAACTAAGATCTATAGAGAATTCAAATTATTCATCAAAAAAAGAGCTAATAATCCCATCTATCACCGGGCAAGAGACATGAACAGAACCTTCTCTGAGGAAGACAGACCAATGGCTAACAAACATGAAAAAATGTTCATTGTCCTTAATCATCAGAGAAATGCAAATCAAAACCACCCCGAGATACCAACTAACTCCAGGAAGATTAGCTCACAGCACAAAATCTCAAAGTTGCAGATGCTGGCATGGATGTGGAGAGAGGGGAACACTCTTAAACTGTTGGTAGGACTGCAAACTAATACAAGCCTCTTTGTAAAGAAGTATGGAGAATCCTCAAAGAATTCAAATTAGATCTCCCATTTGACCCGGCAATACCACTACTAGGCATCTACCCAGAAGAAGAAAAAATAATTTTGCCATAAGGACATATGCAGTCGATTATTTATTGCAGACATGGAAACAACCTAAATGCCCATCAACTTAGGAATGAATTAATAAACTGTGGTATATGCATATCATGGAATGCTATTCAGCCAGAAAAAGATGGTGACTTCACATCTTTTGTATTAACCTGGATGTAGTTGAAACATATTCTTCTCAGCAAAGTATCACAAGAATGGAAAAGCAAATATCCAATGTACTCAATATTAATATGAAGCCAGTAGACAATCTAATTCACATCCACATAGGAAAAATATTCATTTCAATTCAATGAATTGAATTCAATTCAATGGCTCCTTTCTTTACAATACTGCTATGGTCTTAACAACATTAAAGCCTTCTGCTATAAAGATTAATTAGCCAGAATATTCAGGGGCTTTAGGAAATCCCCTTCTCTACCTAAAAGAATTTTATTCATTATTCAAAACCTGTCTCAAAAAGTTTCACTATCCTGTGAGATTCACCCCAAATCCCCCAAGTAGAGTTAGTGCCAGTCTTTTGTTTGTCATACCACTTTGTATAAGAGCGTAGGGGCAGGGGGAATGAGGGATGGGACAGGGGAGATGAGAGAAGGGGGAGGTGGTTTGGGGTGTTCACACTGAATGGGCACAACGTAGGGGTGTATGGCACATCTTTTGGGGGTAGGACATAGCTACAAGAAGAATTCTACCAACAAATTTAAATATTGTGATTTGGTTGTTTGTACCCTCACATTAACTTAAAATAAAAATTTTTTTTTTGAGACAAGTTCTTTGTTGCCTATGCATGATCACAGCTCACTGAAACCTCAAACTCCTGGGTTCAAGTGATCCTCCTGCCTCAGCCTCCTGAGTAGCTGGGAATACAGGTACACCACCATACCCAGCTAATTTTTCTATTTTTTTGTAGAGACCAGGTCTTACTATGTTGCTCAAGTAGGTCTTTTTTTTGTTTGTTTCTTAGAGACAGAGTCTCATTTTATTGCCCTTGGTAAAGTGCCGTGGTGTCACACAGTTCACAGCAACCTCCAACTCCTAGGCTTAGGCGATTCTCTTGCCTCAGCCTCATGAGAAGCTGGGACTACAGGTGCCCACCACAATGCCTGGCTATTTTTTTGCTGCAGTTTGGCCAGGGCCCGGTTTGAACCCACCACCCTCGGTATATGGGGCCAGCGCCCTATCCACTGAGCCATAGGCACCGCCCTCAAGCAGGTCTTAAATTTCTGACCTCAAGCAATCCTCCCACCTTGCCTCCCAAAGTGCTAGGGTTATTACAATTATAGGCATGAAGTGCCATGCCCAACCTTAAAGAAAAAAAGTTTAAACAGAAACTAGAAGTTCACCAACATAGGTAATGCTAGAAAGCACTTTTCATTAGATGGAAAGTTTAAACTAGATGATACACAAATATTCCTTTCAAATTTAAGGCACTAGTAACATGACCGTATTTATTGTGCTGAATCTTGAATAACCACTCCTCTAGAGTAACCATTAGACATCACTCAAGAATGGCTCCTTTCTTTAGAATACTGCTATGGTCTTAACAACATTAAAGCCTTCTGCTATAAAGATTAATTAGCCTGAGTATTCAGGGGCTTTAGGAAATATCCTTCTCTATCTAAAAGAATTTTACTCATTATTCAAAACCTGTCTCAAAAAGTTTCACTATCCTGTGAGATTACCAAATCCCCCAAGTAGAGTTAGTGACAGCCCTTTGTTTGTCATACCACTTTGTATAAGTGTGCTACTTATATAGTGGAACTTATATAGCAGGACTGATGGTTGTATCTTTTTAACTTCTAAAATATTTTTTAAGGTAGGTATAAAAAACTAAAAAATTATTATGCATTCAAAATTACTTATGTAGTCATCTACCTCAACGTCTACCCCTTGGACTTTGAACTCCTTCAGGGCCTAGAAACTGTATTATTCATCTCTGAATCTCTCAACAAGCTTTGCAGTGTCTGGGCCTCGAGTAGGTTATGACACTAATCACCATCGGTATCCACCAAAGAGCTTATAATCAAATGAGGTTTCAGGAAAAACAAATATATATAGAAATCAAACATGAATAGAACCACAGAAAGCAAATAAAGTATAAAACTAGCTTCAAGGGTACAGAGACTTTCACAAAGGTTATTAGGTTAAGGGCTTTTTGAAGGCATCATACATTCCTGTATTTGCAGCATAGTGTTCAAGCATAGAGCCTGGCACATAATAGTATACTCTCAAGAAACATCTGAGGAATTAGATAACCTCACCTTTAAATATGCCTTTTATGAGTGGTGCTACTGCTGTATTGAAGACTTCTTCCTGTTCAGTAGAGGGGTCAAACACAAAATCGTAGGTAAAGGATTTATCAGTACCAACCACCACCTAGAGAAGGCAAGTGACAAGGCGTAAGAAAAAAAAAAAAAAAGACTAGGCCACACCCCTCACTGCGGTTTGGCCCCAGTTCTTCAGGCTTAGGCCTGGACTCTGCCACTCACCTGAGGCTCCCTGGGCACGAAGGTAAGGCACATCTGGCAGCCCTCGCTGATCTCTTTGGGGACCAGAGGGCGACAACGCAGAGCCACTCTTACAGGAATTCCCTTCACTTCTTCCATCTTTATCCTACCACCGAAGCACCGTCTCTGCAGGGAGAAAAACAAGGCTTGCTGATGAATCTTCGTAGATCAGCAAGGGTGCGACGGCTCCTCCCCAGAGTGTGGGTGGGTTAGGGAACTCAGGCTTAGCGGCTACAGGCTCCTCTCCCAGGTGGATCGCGGCCTCAGGACATGGCCACAACGGGACTACCTGTCAGCCGATACACTAAAAGAGTCAAGTAGCATCTGAAACAACAAGATAAAACTCCAACGGGGACGGCGACAAAGAACCAAAGCCCCGGGGTACCAGGAAAACAGGTTCTAAACTAAGGCATGCCCCCCTTAACTCACCAAACTAAATGTCCCTTCCTCGGTCTTCCCCGGTCTCCCGCCGCCCGGTTGCAACCGGAGATTTAACCGCCTAGTTTCAAATCAATCCCAGAGACGCTAACCAATCGGAACGCAGCCAGCCCGCGCGGTGGAATAACGCAGTCAGCGCGCGCAGGAGGACGTGTTGGGAGGGGAAGCCGTGCTGCGCGCTTCCGGCCCCGCCTCTTTCCGACCCAGGCGAGCATCCGCTTCCGGTTCCCAGGCTGAATTGTAGGCGAACGGAGCCCGAGGTGGCGGAGGCCGGTCCTCTGACTAGGTGGTTTAAACCATCGTGGGCGCGGTACTCAAGCAGGATGCGGGGCGGGGATCTGGAGAGTGGCTGGTGATGAAGGGTCTATCTGGGGACCCCACTATTACTGGTCACATCTAGGGAATGTGGGGTGGTGCCTTGCCCGGAGTCTTTGAGGATAGATGGAGTCAGTACTCCCCGGGGCTTCGAAAGTAGATCTTAGACGCGACCTGATTTTTTCTTCTCCAGGAAGAAGAGGGTAACATTATTTTGCAGGATTGTTGTGAGAAATGAGATCTTTCCAAAGTACCTACCAGGTTGCTTGGCAACCAGAAGCTGTTTAGCAAAGTTAACAGTTTTCTTGTTTTTTTTTTTATTCCTTCCTTTTTCCAGTCTTAATACCTGGATGGGCCTCTAGAATGACAGCCTTGGAATGGGTTGGAGCTGTTTTCTGAAACTTGCTGGGCTGCTGTCCCTTTTGAACCACTTTTGTCCACTTTGATCCACCCTTCATTCCAGGGCCTTGCCTGAGATGGACAGCCGGATTCCTTATGATGACTACCCGGTGGTTTTCCTGCCTGCTTATGAGAATCCCCCAGCATGGATTCCTCCTCATGAGGTGGGAACCATCTGTTTTCCTGGGTGGGAGATTCCCCCCCCAACATGAGATGGTATGTGAAAGGTAGGATGGCAGGGTTGGAAAACTAAATGAAGAGTGAATCTTAGCCGCCTTTGTTGTAGCCTGAGGCCTCAGAAGCTGGATTCTGAGAAGCAGGGCCCATTGAGAACTTACTATGGAGCCTCTGGCCCAGGTTCATTCACACTGGTGAATTCTGGAAATTCAGAGCCCTAGTTTCCATTCTGTCAAGAGTTGAAGAAGTGGAGAGGTACTAGGCTGTTAACATGTCCCATTGCTACCCATTTACTCATCTGGACAGTATTACCTCTTCTACTTAAGCTAAGTCTATGACTTTACCTTTTACTGACATTGGTGTTCTTATGAAGGTAGATATGAAGTCTAAGACTGGTATTAAAATTTTGGGGGTTGCTGTGTCTTGCAGAGGGTATACCACCCAGACTACAACAATGAGTTGACCCAGTTTCTTCCCCGAATTGTCACACTGAAGAAGCCTCCTGGAGCTCAGGTGAACTTACGGAGCCTCTTATTCTAGGCCAGCTTTGTCCATACCAGAGGTTGCCAGTGGTTGGGGGAATGGATTGGGAAGCAGGTGGGGATGGGAGGAAACTTTTCTTCTTGTGGACAGAAAAGCTGAGATACCACTTCCACAACTTCTGACTTCACTCTGAGGAGTATACCATGCTGCTGCTATGTATTCTTGCATTTATGGTCTCAATTAAGCCCCCATTCTGTGCTCTTGTGTTACAGTTGGGATTTAATATCCGAGGAGGAAAGGCCTCCCAGCTAGGCATCTTCATCTCCAAGGTGTGTGTGCCTGGTAGGCAATGTAGATAGCTACCTCTATTCAATCTACTTCAGTAGATTCATTGAAGGGACATAAGGGGGACACTCCCTTTTCCACTTAAAACTTTGCATTTGGTAAGCCGTCTATCTTCCTACATTTTCATAAAAAATAATAGCACCTTACATTTGAATAGCAATGAATTTCACTTATAGTCTTCTGAGATTATCCCATCCCAATCACATGTATTCACTCTTTACCAACAGGTGATTCCTGACTCTGATGCACATCGAGCAGGACTTCAGGAAGGGGACCAAGTTCTAGCTGTAAATGACGTAGATTTCCAAGATATTGAACATAGCAAGGTGAGCAGTGTACTTGGGCTATGGTGATACAAGAAGCCATCCCAAATAGGAGAAGTTGGATAGGAGTAGCCATTTTGCAACTTGATAAGAAAGCATCTTGCCAGACACAGTGGCACATCCCTATAATTCCAGCTACTTGAGAGGCTGATGCAAGAGGAATTTAAGACCAGCCTGAGAGATATAGCAAGACCACATATCAAAAACCAGAAAAAGAGGCTGGGCACAGTGGCTTATGCCTGTTATCCCAGAATTTTGGGAAGTTGAGGCAGGAGGATTGCTTGAGGTCAGGAGTTTGAGACCAACCTGGGCAACATAGTGAGACCCAGTCGCTACAAAAAATGAAAAAAAATTAGCTGGCTGTGGTGGCACATGCCAGTAGTTCTAGGTACTTGAGAGGTTAAGGTGGAAGGATTGCTTGAGCCCAGGAATTTGAGTCTATAGTAAGCTATGATTATGCCACTGCACTCCAGCCTGAGCAATTGACTGAGATGCCATCTCAAATTAAAATAAAGAAAGATAATATAGCCTAATCCTCTGAAAGAAAAGCAAGCAAACATCTCTCCTGGGGCAGTGTACCAAAGGGAACCAGCTATTAGTCACCCAGGAGGTTGGAATGGTAAATTTGTTTCTCCCATAATGATTCCATCCTGGGTCATATCTCTTCATTTGTACAAGCTGCTTTGTTCTTTTCAGGCTGTTGAGATCCTGAAGACAGCCCGTGAAATCAGCATGCGGGTCCGCTTTTTTCCCTACAGTAAGTGACACTTTCTTTTTCACTTACATGGCAGGCCCTAGGTAAGAACTCTAAATACTGATGACTAGGGGCCCCATAAGTTGGGGAAGGATAATTGGGAGCTCAAGCTTTAAAATAACCTACTCTTTTCCTCCTTTCTTCCCTCAGATTATCACCGCCAAAAAGAGAGGACTGTACACTAGAGAGTTGGAGCCCATAACCCTTCGTGTGGACTCTGCCAGGACAAACTGGCTAGACTACAAGGAAGCCACTTTTACCCTCAGTCCCTCCCTAGCATAATAAAATGTGGAAGATGGGGGGACAGTTAACCAACTATATTACCCAAACTGTACTGTACTTTCAGTTCGCAAGTTTTCTAAGTGAGCTTTATTCCCTGAAAGGAGAAGGATGATGATGTCAAGATATAACCTAGGGAAGCCAGTTAGAAAAAGCAACTGACATTTGTTGAATACCATGTGCTAGTCTCTTACATATCATTTTTGTTATAGAAATCAGTAGAAAAAAAGAATCGTAGGGCTCTTCCATCTGATTTTCCTGGCCATGTCATCCTATCTTTGTACTACCAGAGGTTTCATATGCTTTGGAGACTAATAAGACCTTGGTTTTGCTCCTTCTCATCCTTTTCCCCCCAAAAGTAAAACACAGTGCTGAAGAAATGTTGGTGTGACTTTTGAATGATACTGATTGGATGCTATGGAGGCAAGGAAAAGCTCTTTTCAAAAAGAAGAGTGACTGAAAAGGACAGAGCAGCACTATACTTATTTCACAACTATCTGTGTCTGGCCAGAACATTAAGGAGAACCAGGAAACTCAGCCACAGGAATGGCATAGGGTAAAGGGTACTGGAAGAAACAGTGCCCTTTTCCCTAGGAGATTTGAACATTTCTCTGCAGGAGACAGTATTAATATAATTCTCTCTTCTCCTTTCCCAGATTCTTTGATCTGGAACACAAACCAAAGAAGGGGCTTGGATGCGTGTCTCTTCAGAGGCAACAGTAAGAAATTGGTTCCCAGTTTCTAACTTGTAGGTTGAAATAGTACTAACTGCTGATTTCTCTCATTTCTTCACTCCAGTCCCAAATAACTTTCTGCCATGTTCTAAGATGTTTAGTTACCAATCCATCATTAGAGATTCCAGATCATATTTATGCCATATCCATTGGCATGTTCAAAATACCCTTTCAGTATGAAAAGTTTTCTAGTGAGGTAGGGGGTGAAGTGCCCCTATGATGAAGGCCAAAATTTGCCTCGCAAGAATCGTGGGAAGCTTAAATATGTATTTCCAGGCCCTTCTCTAGAGCAGGCATCCTCAGACTTTTTAAACAGGGAGCCAATTCACTGTCTCTCAGACCGTTGGAGGGCCGGACTATAGTTTATACAAAAAAAAAAAAAAAACGAACAAATTCCTATGCACACTGCACGTATCTTATTTTGAAGTAAAAAAACAAAACAGGAACAAATGCAATCACACCACCTCATGTGGCCCATGGGTCACAGTTTGAGGGCCCCTGCTTTAGAGAGTGATTCTGTTAGAGGTAGAGCCTGGAAATCTAGATATTTAAGTAAGCAAAGTAAATAAGCCTTCAAAAATAGGAAATACTATTCTAGATAGTAGGAATACATCTTTATGGCTCTTCTATACATCCCACCCAGCTCTACTGAGCTATAGAAGCTCAGTGCCATTATTAGATTGTTAGGTGGCAACATCCCTTGAGAGCAGAACTGGAGATAGAATTAATTTGGGAAATTAATTCCTGGGAAATCTTTTTTTTTTTTTTTTTTTTTGAGATAAAGTCTCACTATGTCACCCTGGGTAGAGTGCTGTAGCATCACAGCTCACAGCAACCTCCAACTCTTAGGCTTAAGCGATTCTCTTGCCTCAGCCTTTCAAGTAGTTGGGACTACAAGCATCTGCCACAACGCCCGGCCACTTTTTGGTTGGAATTATCATTGTTTGGCAGGCCTGGGCTGGATTTGACCCCGCCAGCTCCAGTGTATGTGACTGGCACCCTAGCCACTTAGGCCTCTGGCTCCAAGCCCTGGGAAATCTATTTTATGTTCTTGTTTGCTCTGCTGCCTCCCAGTGGCCATCTGAGAAAGAAAATAGAGGCATATTGGCTGAATGTTAAGGTCTAAGACTCCCTGTGGTTAACAGATTTTAAAAGAACTTCATCTAAGAAGTGTGGTAAACATGGTAAAAGATCTCAGTCAGGTACCATGGGCCTGAGAGGCAATAACCCTCCTGCCCTAAATCTGTTCTCACATTGAGGTACTTGGAATGGTTCTATGTTAGGGCACTAGCATGAGGCAATTGCATTGTAGAAGTATAGGTGTAATATGGAAAAGGTACAAGCAAAAACAGGCTGAGACTAAAGGACAAGTCATTTATTGAGGGTGTAAGTAAAAATAATAGTGGAGAATGAATTGTTTTGGCCTTGGCTATATCTCAGTTGCTATAGAACTACATTCTCTACAGATGTCTTTTAGCCATCAGAGAAGGTAAGATGAAATTCCTGGTTACTGCTAAAAGCTTACACCCAATAGCTGTGAGATACAGTCAAGAAAAATGATAGGACTTTCAGGGGTTTGGTTTTACTCCTAAGCCCAGGAATTGGAAGAGAGTAAGAAGCCAAGTATTTAAACCATAAACCTAGGGGCAGAGAAGGATTGGTATGAAAAGCCCAAATTCAATAAATCCATCAAGTTAGGCAAAGAGATAGCCTATAGGGGTGTCCAAACTTTTTTCTCTGCTACACAAAAGTTGTCTTGGGCCACACATTAAATACACAAACACTAACAAAAGCTGATCAGCAAAAAACAAGAAAACAGTCCATGCATACTTTTCGTGATACCTACCATCCCAGATAAACAAAGTCCTCCCATAGTCAGCATATGGCGCACAGGCTGCAGGTTGGACACCCCTATGTATGCTATCAACAGGAACACCTAACTTATAATGGATAACTTTGAGGAGAAGAATCCTGGGGGAGACAGCCAAGGAAAGGAGCAAAAATGTACCAAGTGATTTCTTGGTGGTGGGCTCATCTAGTAGTTATAGTCAAGGATGTTGTACATGTAGTAGGTGATTATCAACATTTTTCCTACTATGATGGCGATAAGTAGGCCAACCATTGCCCTGGGCACCCTTTCTCCCCTCAAAAGTCTCCATAAACACTTCCCACCCCACGTACACACTCTTCAAACTTTTTCAAGGAGGAGGAACTCCAGAGACTTCTCCAAAGAATACTGCAGTCCAATCCATACCATTCACCTTGCTATGCCCAAAGCCTAATCCAGTCTTACACCACTCTGCTCTCCCAGGTATAAGAGCTTGGATTTGCACACAGACTGGTATTTAGGTCCCTCCTCAGCCTCCAGGCCTAAGCCTCAAAGCCTCAGACCTTGCTTGCTCTAGGCCTCCAAGAGACTGAAGGCACATCAGGAAAAGTAGGCAGGAGGCAGCACTGGTGTGACACTGTGCTCTCCCCAAGGGTGACTTGTAACTGTTGGCTTCCCACCCAGGGCTCCTCATACTTGGGGCAATCAAGTACTGGAGTGGGGTGATGGGGTGGAGACAGGGATGGCCTAGGACAGTAAGAAAGCCAAAGGATCTGTGAAGGACTGGTGACTGTGGAAGAGAAGTCTATGTCCACATGGGAAAAGAACATGTATTCTAAAGATAATATAATCATGGTAAGGGCATGGGGGCAGGGAAGATCATTCTCAGTAGTTTTATTATTTTCTAGGACAAGGAAATATCAATGAGATCACTAGGCATATGTGGACAAGCTGATATATTAGAACTTTACACCGGGGACTCCCACACAGAGGGGCACCGGAGCAAAACACTTAGCTCCCCTCATTTCCCTCCACCTCCAAAGCCTTCGGCTTTCCTCCTGGCCAGGCTCCTGCTGTGCGAACTCCTCAATGACTATGTCCTCAGAGCTTGCAGAAGCAGCAAGAGAGGTAGAGAATTAGGAACCCTTTTCTGGGTGTCCTCCATGTTCACTTCCCTCTCCAGATCCCAGAAAAGTGATCCCCTCTTTGCTTCCCAGCTAGGCCCCTTCTTGATAGCTTACTCCCTTCAACCCCACCCCCCACCCCCATCTCCATAAACCACACTGGTTAGTTTCCATTTATTACTCCCAAATTTCCCAGCACAGAAGTCTCCCAAGAGTGGTGGAAGGGAAATAAGAATGGAAGGAGGGAAGGGGCCTAAGAATAAAGGACAAAAGTAAGTGGGAGGGAGTAGGAAAAAAATGGAAAGGATGAGGGGGAAGGACAATTCTAGAGGAGCAGGAGGTAGAGGGTGGGCATGGGGGTGCAGAAAAGGAAAGGAGGGCATATGAAAAGCACTCAACTGTGAAATGAAACTAAAACATATGTTTCCACTGCACATGTATTGAAAGTAACACCCCAGGGAAGCTTTTTTGCATTTTTATCATAAAATGGAGGGTGGCAATGGAAAGAGGGGGATGGGGCTCCTAGGCTTTGTATTCTATTACCTTGGGGCCTCTGTAGCAAGCCTGGAAAGGAAGGGGAAGATGGAGCTGAAGCTGATAAGGACTCTTCAGTTCCTTGAAGAAATGTCTTTACTCTTTCCCCTCCCTTTCTAACCCTTTGCATCATGTACACACAGCACACTTTCCCCTGAAAACCTAGATACCCACTCTGCTTGTTGATATTCCATCTCTGATCTCTAAGAGATCAGAACTGTTTGGCTCCCAACCCTCACTCAGGACTATCATACATGTGAGTCCCACCTGATCACTCACCATGAGATGGTTTTGGATGGATCGGGATCAGGGGCAGCTCTACACCAACATAACTGTGAGGATCCCAAGATGGAGTTATAAGCCTGACCCCTAGAACCTCCCTCTTTCCCTCAGTTTTCCAGTCCTCTGATTCCCCCAGACTCCTCCCTAGTCACTCCTTCCATCTCCTTATCCCCTATGCTCCTTGCCCCAATCCTTTCACCCCACAGTCTCTTACCTGGCTGTCAGATCTCCTAGGATGCTAAGGGTAGAATGATACCTCA
Source organism: Loris lydekkerianus (assembly GCA_963574355.1). Classification (NCBI taxonomy): domain Eukaryota; kingdom Metazoa; phylum Chordata; class Mammalia; order Primates; family Lorisidae; genus Loris; species Loris lydekkerianus. The sequence continues at coordinate 7,492 of CAUYPK010087530.1, read as the reverse complement.
AATTAGCAGCTTAAATGGAGAAGGGGCAACCTAATTTTATCAGGGGACGAGAGCTCATGAGGCCAACTGCCACAGAATGGGTTTCTGGAAGAAAATGTGATTTGCTCACTGAGCTCACAGGTTTTGGGAACCTGCTCTGGGAGAAGTAGTGGGGAACAACTATTGGGTCAGTCTAACTGAGAGAAAAACAAATGAGAAACTTTGACTTCCCAACCCTTTTCCAGACAGACCCTGAACCCCACTCACCCCCCACAGGACACCATCAGGTTGACTCTGACTTTGTAGGACACCAGGATCCCCAGCAGCTCCTTGTTCATTCCTGGTTGAAGACTGGAGGTTCCATATTCATTTTGTGTGTTTGGGAGAATATGGAGTACTATGTTCAGTCCTCCCTTTTCTTCCTTTTCATTCACATCACCACACCCTTCAGCTTCTCCCAGAGGATATCCCAGGCGTTAATAGCTCCTACCCACTGAGATACATTTCTCTTCCTAAAATTCAGTTATACTGTATAACCATCTGCTCAAGGGCCTGTTTTATTGAGTGTAACTACTCTGTCTGACTTTTGAGGTCCTTAACAATCTGGCTCCCATCTAGCCTCCCTAACCCCTTGCCCTAACTCCCTAACAGCTTCAATATAACCTAAGTGGACCCCTCTCTGTGAGTAGAACCTACCAGGTGGATCCCCACCTTCTGGCCTTTGCCCATGCTGTGTTCCCATCTAGAATGCTCCTTTCTTCCTCAGTTGGTATCCACATCCTTCACATTTTTTAAGATCTAGTTTATCTCCTGGAAGCCCTCACCAGTTTTGCCAGCTTTTTAAAGCTTCTGTTTGATTTATAATCTGAACTATGTGTACTGACATTCAACTGTCAGATTATCTTTGCATTTCTCTTTGTTCCTCATCTAGGCTATAAATTGACTAAAGGCAAAGACTGACTTAAACTTTTTTATCTCCAACATTGCTTAGCATATGAATAAGCATGTAACTAGTATTCACAAAAAACCTACTAATTGAGAAATAAGGCACAGACCTATATGAGCTTGGGAAAAGCCTCTTCATTGCTGTGGGTTGCTGATCCCCTTTATATATAATAATATAAAATAATGCTGTTTGGATGATTTCTAAGGGTATTTCTAACAATAACAGCTGATAGCTACTTGATTGATAAGGCATGGGAGAGGTGGGGGATCAACAGTCAATCAGATTGTGGTAGATGGCTTTTGGTGAGAGACATCTAATACTAGGGCCTCTGAAGGCAGAGGGCCAAATGAATGACTTCATAGAATTTATTGGTTTTGATCATATCACTCTCCTTTGTCCTCCTTGTCCTCCATTTCTCATCTAGTCTTCTCCATTTCTGTATTCTCTAGAGAACAGCTGCTGTATAGATCATAGTATTTAGAGCCAGGTGACATGTGATTAGATCTTGTCCATCTCTGCCTCTTGTTAACTATGCAAGCTTGTATAAAAAGTTCCTTTTATCTGAGCCTCAGAGAGCTTAAGTGTACAATTGAACAAGAACACCTATGCAGCCTACTTTTAATGGGATTCTTACAAAGATAACATAACACATACATAGTACCTTTGTGAACTGTGAAGTATTATACAACATGAGGATTTTTTCCTCTCCATATTTTCCTTTCTTGCTGCCTTTGACCAAACTTGCCATTGGTCTCATGGGCATTATATAGGTTGCTGCTGGCCCTCAATGCTACAGGAGTCTCTGAACACTAGCCTAGGATATTTTAAACACAGGCTTCAGTGAAGATGAAACCTGAGAGCTGTACATTTTGCATGTAAAATGGGTTAAGAGGAGGAAATGGAGGCTCGGCACTTGTAGCTCAGTGGCTAGGGTGCCAGCCACATACACCGGAGCTGATGAGTTTGAACTTAGCCCAAGCCTGGCAAACAACAATGAAAACTACAACCAAAAAATAGCCAGGCATTATGGCGGGTGCCTGTAGTCCCAGCTACTTGGGAGGCTGAGGCAAGAGAATTGCTTAAGCCCAGGAGTTTGAGGTTGCTGTGAGCTGTGACACCATGGCCCTCTACAAAGGGTGACATAGTGAGACTCTGTCCAAAAAAAAAAAAAAAAAAAAAAAGTAGGAAATGGAGGTTGACAGTTACATTTGAGCTTACGTTGTGCTAAGAGGCCAGGTTGGTATCTTCATGCTTGAGTTTGCCATCCAGAGCTAGGCTCTGTTTCTGGCAGCTAGAAGCCAGGAGTGGGATTACTGCAAAGCTCTGGGAGAAGCTGGAGTTAGCAGCTATAGTCTCCCTTTGAAAGGAGAATAAGAGAAGAACTCAGGCTACTAATCAAGTGTAATTCACTCACAAGAATATCTTGCACAATCCTAAGAACCTACTGGAGTATTCAAGAGAGGTGCTAACTGAAGAGAAATGGGAGGAATTAGCTCTGGTGTGAAATCCTTATGCCTCTGGCCATTCTCATCATTGTGCTAGTCCTGTGGGTAAATTGGGTCTCTTCCTCGAAGTTCTCCTGGTAATCCCTCCCTTTCTTCACTTCAGCCCTCACCTTGACCTTCCTAATTCTTGGGCTCTCCCCCCACCCTACCTTTTGAATCTCTCACCCCAGCCCCAGCACCAGCTCACGTGAACTCCTGAATGAACACTGTTTTGGTGTACTTGTCTAGTGAGTACAGGACAACATCTGTGATCTGGTCAACTGAACAAGCCAAGAAAAACCACATGACTGTAATCAGTTGGTCATCCTTAAGACCTCAGCTCACTTCCTTAGATGGGACCTTATATACAAGCATACTATATGTGACGCAGTAAGATGTGTTCATGGACAAACAAAAATACGTATTTTGACACAGCTTAGTGGGGCAGAGCTTTAGAAAAAGACCTGTGGTTTTGGGACCAGGTGCAGGGAGGTAGGAATAAAAAACTCACCTGAAATCTTGATTTTTCTAATGACCTTGCTGGTACAGTTGTTGATGGAAACATTGACAGAGATGGGTTCACCATGGTAGTGAACCTAAAGCAGGAGGAGAGACCCATCACAAGGTTAAAGGAAGAACACCCAAATTAAGACCTAGGAATTCCTATTTCCTTACTACTATTGCTACCCTGGCTACCATCCCTGCCAACCCAAGTAGGTAATCAGTGAAGAAAGGGAATCATCAGAGGTGTTCAAGGATAGGGAGCAGGAAGGGGGGGGGTCCACACACCTCCCTGTCCATCCAGGTCTGGAGTTCTAGGGGCTGAGGTGACAGAAGGAAGCGGCAAATGGTCTGGGGCCAGGGGCCAGGGCCTGGCTCCAGGGGTGCACATTGTACTTTCCAAATAACCAGCCTCACAGAGTCTCTGAACAGAGGCCATGGGGTTAGCCAGAATGTCCCTTTTGGGACCCACAGATCTCTCCCATGCTACCATCATAGCCCAGTTCTTCCTTGGGTGTGGGGGTCAGGAACATTTCCCTCAGAAAACCCCCCTAGACCCTTAATATAGGTATTTAGGCCAGAGGTTAGTAAACTAAGGTCCATTGCCCAAATCTGGCCTATTGCCTGTTTCTTATTTATTTATTTATTTATTTCAGACAGAGTTTCACTGCATCACCCTCGGTAGAGTGCTGTGGCATCACAGCTCACATCAATCTCAACCTCTTGGGCTTAAGTGATTCTCTTGCCTCAGCCTCCCAAGTAACTGGGACTACAGGCACCTGCCACAATGCCCAGCTATTTTTTTTCTTTGTAGTTGTCATTGTTGTTTGGCAGGCCCGGGCTGGGAACGAACCCACTAACCCCGGTATATGTGGGGCTGGTGCCCTTGCTGCCAAGCTAAAGATGCCAAGCCCTATTGCCTGTTTTTAAATGGCTCACAAGCTAAGAATGGTTATTACATTTGTAAATGGTAAAATAAATCAAAGAATAATAATATATTATGACATATGAGTATTATTTCAGCTCCTAGAAATAAAGTTTTATTGGAACACAACCATGCTCATTCATTTATGTACTATCTTTGGCTGCTTTTGCATTACAATGGTAGAGTAGTTGCAACAGAGACTATGTGGCTCACAAAACCTAAATATTTCTTCTTTTGGCCCTTTACAGAAAAGTTTGCTGACGTCTACCCTAGAGCAAAGAAGAGAACTCAGAGGAGATGCAGAACTAGGCATTATTTGTGGTGACAGTGATGTGGAAGCAGCATTGTTTCTATAGTAAGAGCAGGATCTGTTCCTTGGCAGAGGCTGGAGAGAGGGATTTGGGAACAAAAGAATACCTTTTGGGGATTTTCTCCTCGATGCTTTCAGCACAGAAACCCTTCACTTCAAAGTCAATCCTGCAGGCCTGTAAAGGGCCAGGGGAAAAGAGAAAATTTTCTATTGCTATCCCTCCTTCCTCATGGGTCCCTAAGAAAATGCCTGACCTCGTGCCTTATCAGGGGTCCTCAAACTCCACATGAGGCGGTGTGATTGTATTTGTTCCCATTTTGTTTTTTACTTCAAAATAAGATATGTGCAGTGTGCATAGGAATTTGTTCATTTTTTTTTAAACTATAGTCTGGCCCTCCAATGGTCTGAGGGACAGTGAACTTGACCCCTGTTTAAAAAGTTTGAAGACCTCTGCGGCTGTTCACTTCTCCATTATTGTCCATTTTTCCCACTGTTCTTCTCTGGTACTACCCTCTATTGCTCTTTCTCAGAACCCAGACTTTACCTTTCCTACATCTTCAGGACCTGGTTGCAGTGTCACTGAACTGGGCAAGTTGTTAGCCATCTGGAGGACCAAAAGGTCAGCAAACAGAAAAAAATAGGATCCCCTCTCTGTCCTCCTTCTTCAGCTTCCTTTCTTAATCTTCCCTGGAAACCTTGCCTAGGACTTGGAATTGGTACCTGCAGGGTAAAGGGGTAGGCATTGTCCCCCAGCTTGTGTAGAAGTCACTCCTGTAGGAATGTGAGGGGCCTCTTGGGGCTAATGGATTCAGTTGGGACCACTTGCTGGGCCTGTACATGCAAATCTTTGCAGAATGTCAGACCAATCACATCCAAGTCATCATGGCCATAGCGAAAGGCACATGTCAATGTGACAAACACTGCAGGCAAAGGAGGAAGAGAGTGACCTATCAGGCCTGCGTGGGAACAGAGATCTTAAACTGGGTCATAGGAAGACATAAAGAAATGATATAGTATTATCAAAAGACTGTGACCATGAAGAAAAAGATTAATATATTTAACTTCTCCTCGATGCTTTTTAACAGTAAAATTTAAAACTTCCTTATGTTGGTCTTCATAAGCAAAGGGGAAAAAGGAAAGCCAAAGAGAAAATAATCTGCAACATATAACAAGCAAAAGTTAAGCATCCCTAGGCACAATGGCTCACACCTGTAACTCTAGCACTTTGGGAAGCCAAGGGGAGGAAGACTGCTTGAGGCCAGGAGTTTGAGACTAGCCTGGGTAATAGCAAGACCTCATCTCTACAAAAAAACAAATTAGCTGGGAATTGTGGTGGGTGCCTATAGTCCCAGTTGCTCTGGAGGCTGAAGGAGAAGGATTGCTTGAATCCAGGAGTTTGAGGTTGCTGTGAGCTATGATGATGCCACTGCACTCTGGCCCAGCTAACAGAGTGATACCCTGTCTCAAAAAAATTTTTGTTGTTCAGAATATATAGGAACTCCCACAAATCAATAATATGCCAGTGTCAAAATGTACAAAGAATGTTAATAGGCTATTTATTTGTTTTGAGACAGAGTCTTAAGCTATTGCCCTAGGTAGAGTGCTGTGGCGTCATAGCTCACAGCAACCTCCAACTCTTGGGCTCTTGCCTCAGTTTTTCTATTTTTAGTAGAGATGGTATCTTGCTTTTGCTCAGGCTGGTCTCAAACTCATGAGCTCAAGCAATCCACCCACCTGGGCCTCCAGAGTGCTAGGATTACAGGCATGAGCTGTCGTGCCCGGCCTTAATAGGATCTTTATAGAAGCACAAAATAGAATGGCCAATAACATATGAAAGCATGTTTAATCTCACTAGTAGTCAGATAAATGCAAATTGAAACTATAAGGAAGAGGCTGGGCATGGTGACTCACGCCTGTAATCCTAGCACTCTGGGAGGCTGAGGCAGGTGAATTGCTTGAGCTCAGGAGTTCCAGAGCAGCCTGAACGAAAGTGAGATCTTATCTCTACTAAAAATGAAAAAACTGTCTTGGTACTTGTAGCTCAACAGCTAGGGCACCAGCCACATACATTGGAGCTGGCGGGTTTAAATCCAGCCCGGGCCTACCAAACAACAATGACAACTATAACCAAAAAATAGCCAGGCATTGTGGTGGGCACCTATAATCCCAGTTACCAGGGAGGCTGAGGCAAGAGAATGGCTTAAGCCCAAGACTTAGAGGTTGCTGTGAGTTGTGACGCCATGGCACTCTACCCAGGGTGACATAGTGAGACTCTGTCTGAAAACAAAATAATAAAAATGAAAAAAACTGAGGCAAGAGGATTGCTTAAGCCCAAGAGTTTGAGGTTGCTGTGAGCAAGGATGCCACGATACTCTACCAAGGGCGACAAAGAAAGCCTCTGTCTCAAGAAAAGAAAGAAAACTATAATAAGATATTTCACACCCATCAAATTGTCAAAAATTTAAAAGTCTGATAATATTAAGTGCTGACAATGATGTGGAGCAATAGGAGTTCTTATATATTACTAGTTGGAGTATACATCGAACAACCACTTTGGAAAATTGGTGCTGTCCAGTAAAATTGAATCTGCTCATATCTTATTACCTAAGAATTCTACTTTCTTTCTTTCTTTCTTTCTTTCTTTCTTTCTTTCTTTCTTTCTTTCTTTCTTTCTTTCTTTATTTATTTATTTATTTATTTATTTATTTTTAGAGACAGTCTCACTTTGTCACAGCTCACAGCAACCTCTAGCTCTTGGGCTTAGGTGATTCTCTTGCCTCAGCCTCCCGTGTAGCTGGGACTACAGGCGCCCGCCAGAATGCCTGGCTATTTTTTTTTTTTTTTATTAAATCATAGCTATGTGCATTAATGCAATCATGGGGCACCATACACTGGTTTTATAGACTGTTTGACACATTTTCATCACACTGGTTAACATAGCCTTCCTGGCATTTTCTTAGTTATTGGGTTAAGACATTTATATTCTACATTTACTAAGTTTCACATGTACCCTTGTAAGATGCACCCTAGGTATAATCCCACCAATCAACCTCCCTCCGCCCATTCTCCCCCCCCACCTCCCTCTCCCCCTGTCCCATATTCTTAGGTTATAACTGGGTTATAGCTTTCATATGAAAGCCATAAATTAGTTTCATAGTAGGGCTGAGTACATTGGATACTTTTTCCTCCATTCTTGAAATACCTTACTAAGAAGAATATGTTCCAGCTCCATCAATGCAAACATGAAAGAGGTAAAGTCTCCATCTTTCTTTAAGGCTGCATAATATTCCATGGTGTACACATACCACAATATTTTAATTAAATCGTGGATCGATGGGCACTTGAGC
>CAUYPK010087528.1:0-34017 GCA_963574355.1 Loris lydekkerianus | reverse complement strand
CAAACTGTGGTACATGTATACCATGGAATACTATGCAGCCTTAAAGAAAGATGGAGACTTTGCCTCTTTCATGTTTACATGGATGGAGCTGGAACATATTCTCCTTAGCAAAGTATCCCAGGAATGGAAGAAAAAGTATCCAAGGTACTCAGCCCTACTATGAAGCTAAACTATAGCTTGCACATGAAGGCTATAACCCAACTATACCACAAGACTATGGGGAAAGGACCAAGGAAGGGGAAGGGAGGGGGGAGGCTTGGGTGGAGGGAGAGTAATGGGTCAGGCCACATCTATGGTGCATATTTTTATCTATAATAAAAATAAATAAACAAAACAAATAAATAAAAAATAAATAAAAAAACATAATACAAATGTCAAAAGAAATTTTTGACAGTATGAAAAGGATATAATTCTATTAGTAAAATAATAATAATAGCTAATAATCAAATCCAAGGTTTAGGAACAAAAATAGAGTAATAGGATGGAAAATACAGAAAAAAAACAAAGTTGTTTTTTTTATTTTACAAGTGGCATGAATGCAAGGGTGATTCATTCTTAATACTGTAAATAAGAGAAATATATATATAAATAATATAAATTTAATATACAAATATTTATTAGTAGTTTTTATATAAATACCATATATACTCGAGTATAAGCAGAGTTTTTTCGGCACAAAATTTGTGCTGAAAAACCCGAACTCGGCACAAATTTTGTGCCGAAATAACTCGGCTTATACTCAAGTATATACGGTATAAAAATATATTTATGTTATAATATTATATATATTCATATTTATATATATAATTATATATATTCATATTATATATAATTCATTAAAGTGAAAATGAACAAAAGAACACTCCATGCAATAAAATATTTAAATAAAGCCACAGTGTAAGCTTCAAGTGTTGCTAACACTCAGCTCAATGCTTGCCACCTGGTAGGTATCCAACAAACATTTATTGAACAAATAAATGAAAAAGTATGATGAGATAAAACTGATCAGTAATCTTAAGAAAATAAATGTGAATGGGCTTGATCTTCTTATTAAAAGACACAGATTTTCAGATTTGGTTAGAATGCGATTTATAAGAAACTTGCCTAAAATAATATGATCCTTAAAATTGCTAATGAAAGGACAGGCAAGGATATACTAAGCCTTTATAGGTATGATGAAGGACTTCAAGTCCTAAGAGATGAGAAAGAAATATAGACTATGCCTGATTGTGAGATTTCTAGTAAGTTCTACTAGATTCAAATCTTCCATCTCTTCAATTTGGTCATTAATTTTAACCAAGAGATTTCTGTCTTCCATTTCTTATAGACTTGCACATTTGCTTATCATCACTGCACCAGCAGTTTACTGGTATACTTATTTCTACTTAAAAAAAAAAAAAAGACTCAATCAAACAAGTCCCTCTTGATTTATAAACCAGTAAAAATATAGTCATGTTATCAGTCCTGCACTCCTGACTGAAATTTGTAACTAGGAGGATTTTTTTCATTTCTCATTTTAAGCCAGCATCTGTAATCAAATTATAAAGATATTATAATATTAGAAAGGAAATAGGCACAAAGGAAAATCTTGCTGTTATGGTGCCAAAGGCAAGAACATTATAACTTTGGTTTAAATGATGCTTTTGTTCTTTTGAAGTATCATTTCTTTTTTTCTTTCTTTCTTTCTTTTTTTTATTAAATCATAGCTGTGTACATTAATGCAGTCATGGAGTACAATGTGCTTGTTTTATATACGATTTGAGTGTTTTTATCAAAATAGTTAAAAACAGCCTCCACGGCATTTTCTTAGTTATTATGTTAAGACATTTATATTCTACACCTAGTAAATTTCACATGTACCCTTGTAAGATGCACCGTAGGTGTGGTCCCACCAATTAAGCATCATTTTCAATGAAGTAAATATGAACTCTGGCATAAGAATTGGCTGGATCCAATGGGTCAAACTGAAAGTGTTTCAAGGAATTAAATGGCATCTATAATTGAATAAATTTATCAATGGGAAAAATTTAAATTATTTAAAATTGTAATACATATATATGGATAAAAAAAAGATTAATACAAGTCATACTGAGCACCTCTTGTAATTATAGACGTCAAACATGACTTAAGTATTACCAATTTAATACAGTTTTTTCCTTTCTTAATTGTGTATATATTTCTTGGCACCCTATGTATATTCATTATCTTATTTACTACTTGTAATTACTCTTTAAAGTAAGTATTACTATTATCCACATTTTTAAGATGAGAAACCTGGAGCTCTAAGGAAGATCATCAATTAGAAAGAGTCAGGATAAACTATAGGATCTTGAACCCATACTCTTACCCTTTTATACTTTTAGTACAGATTCACCTTTCCAATCCTACACTTAACTCAAATGGAGAGCATGGAGACACTTTGGCAATTCTGTTCTCCCAGTTTCTTCCTTATTTGAGTTTAGTAACAAAGAAAATTGCATTTAAGAAATGTTAAAAGATCTAGTAAAAATAGAAACATTCATCATTCTGGTTTCAGAATCTAAATGCAGTTTGCTCTAATTTTCAAAATGATCAAGTAAAGATGCATGAAATCTCTCCCTCATCTTTCTAGATTAGCATTGTAAATTCGGTTTTACTAATAACAATAATATAACACAATACAAACAACACATATGAAATGAGTATACAATAGTATCTTTGTGTCGTCTGGGGCAGAACTCCCCACTTCAAAGGAATCACTCAGCACCTTCTAATAAAACACGTAAACAGAAAAAATTGGGCCTTTGTTCTATTTTCTTTTACTTTAGAAAATGGTACAGGACTGCTTATAAAAATTCCCTTGAGTCTTCCCACCACTCCAGAGAGTACACTGAACACTTACTTAAATCTGTATTTGAATGTCAACATTAACCCAGCTACCTTTTCTTAAAAGGCAGTTCTGAATTGTATCTAACTATTTAAAATTGTTTCCAAAGAAGTGTGAGGTGATGGGTATTTTAATATGTGGTGGGAAAAAAAAAATGATAAACATTTTTGATGGACATACATGGTTTTCTTTTGATAAACATACATGGTTAAAATAATAGCTTTTTAAAAACTGTTATCTATGACATAAAAGGATTATGCAGACTACGTGTTTCAAATGCTTTTGCTAAAGTCAGATTGAGTTACTGTAATTTCATGTTTGCAGCTTTGCCAGAGCATCATTATAAAGTTTCTAATGGCTCCAGGATAGAGCAGCAGGGATGATCCAGGTATCAACAGGAACCATGGTGACTTTTCTCATACATTGAAACTTCTAAAACATACTTTCCTGTTGTTCGACTTAATCGCCTTTAAAATATAGGCTTTGAGATCACAGGAAATAGGACTATTTGTGGTGCCAATGGTGACTGGTCACAGTGAACATGAGAAATTCCCCCAAAATATCTTGATTCTTGATGAAATTAGTCTTATTTTTATTTCTGGAAATTACACATTGGTATTTGAGGATATAGTAAGCATCTGAACTATTTAGCTCTTTTATTTTTCTATTTTGTAAAAGTACATTAGTGAGATCTCTTTTCAGAGTAATTACTTGGTAGTGCTGCATATTTCATAGTTAATTTGAAATCCTTCTAAAGGCCCTACTGTATAAATTTTAATTTCTAAGATTTACAATACTACAATACTGACTCATTGACTTCTGTTATCTGGCCTTCAAGTAATCAGAAATGAACTAAGAAACAAAAGAATAAGCTACCAATTAATGGTTTTCACTTTGCAGAAACAGATCTTTGACCTAGGGACTGCTAAGTCTACACAGTGGCAAATTCTTCCTTTTTTCTAAAAATATTTTATTATTTTATTACTATTATTATCCCCAAGAGCAAAACTATCCCTTTCTGTCTTAATGAAGCATAAGCTTGATTAACGTATATATAGACTGTTACCAAAATACTGAGGGGAAAAAAGAGGCTCGGGATATTGGTTTCTAAAAGGGCAAGGAACAGTGGGTTATAACTAAATCTGTGTTGTATGGTGTTTTTTAAATTTCAAAATATTATAGGGGCACAGATGTTTTGGGTATATGAATTGTTTTTGTTATGCCTTGAGTCATAGATGTAAGTGTGTCCATCACCCAGAAAGTATTCATTGTACCTGTTAGGTAGGTTTTCACCTATTCCCTCCTCCCCTTTCCCCCTGCAGTTTTACTTCCCTCTGTCCACTTGTGTGCTCATCATTTAGTTCCAATTTAATACATGGAGTACCTGTGGTATTCGTTTTTCCACTCCTTAGATACCTCACTTAGGATAATGGTTTCCAGTTCAATCCAATTGTTTCAAAATGCCTTCATTCACGTTTCTTCATGGCTGAGCACTTTTTTTTTTAAATCCACTCATGAATTGATAGACACTTGGGTTGACTCGATATATTTGCAATTGTGAATTTTGCTGCAATAAACATTTGAGTTCAGGTGATTTTTTATTTTATTTTTTTGAAAAAATGACATCTTTTCTTCTGGGTAGATAGTAGCATGATTGCTGGATCGAATGGTAGGTTGACTTTTAGTTCTTGAGGAATTTTGATACTGTTTTCCATAGAGGTTGTATTAATTTGCAGCCTCATTAACATTGTGTAAGTATTCCTTTCTCTCTCTATATATATATACCAGCATCTATTGTTTTTGGACTTTTTCATAAAAAGGTGATGTCTCCTTGTGGTATTAATTTACATTTCCCCGATAAGTGATGTTGAGCATTTTTTCATAAGTTTATTGGACCATTTGTTTGTCTTCTTTTGAAAAGTTTCTATTTAGGTCTTTTGCCCACTTTTTAATGGGATTGTTATTCTTTTGCTGATTTACTTGAGCTCTTTTTAGATTCTAGATATCATCCCTTTATTGGATATATAGGTTGTGAAAATTTTCTCCCATTCTGTAGGCTATTTGCTCTGTTGATTATTTCCTTAGACATGCAGAAGCTTTAAATTTAATCAAGCCAATTTATTTTTGTTGTTTCTGTGATTGCCATTGGGGTCTTCCTCATAAATTCTCTGCCAAGGCTGATAACTAGAAGAGTTTTTCCACTAATTTCTTACAGAATTATTATGGCTTCATGCCTTACATTTAACTATTTTATCCATCTTGTATTCATTTTCATGAGTGGTGAGAGCTGTGGATACTCTTTTTGCATGGGACTATTCAATTTTCTCAGCACCCTTATGGGATAGGAATTCTTTCCCCCAGTGTATATTGTTGCCGGCTTTCTCAGAGATCAATTGGTTGTATTTGGTTGGTTTTATATCTGGGTTTTCTGTTCTGTCCTATTGGTCTCTGTCTATATTTTTTGTCAATACCATTTTGGTTACTATCATTTTAAGTCTGGTAATGTGATGTCTTCAGATTTGTTCTTTTTGCTTAAGATTGCTTTGGCTATTAAGGCTTTTTTCTGGTTCTGAATAAAATGTAGAATTAACTTTCCTACATCTGTGAAATACAATATTGGTATTTTGATGGGGATTGCATCGAATCTGTAAATCACCGTGGGTAGTATAGACATTTTAACTATGTTTAACTATGTTTTAACTATGTTCTACCAATCCATGAGCACGACATGTGTTTCCATGTGTTTGTGTCTTCTGGGGTGATTACTTTTCCTCAGTATTTTATTGTTGTCTTTGTACAGCTCTTGCACCTCCTTAGTTGAGTACATTCCTAGGTATTTTATTTACTTTGCAGCTGTTGTGAATGGTGTTGAGTCTTTGGTTTGACTCTCAGTTTGACTATTACAGGTGTGTAGGAATACTACACAGATTTTGTACATTGATTTTGTAACCTGAGACTTGGATGAATTTACCTTTCAATCCCAGGAGTTGCTTTGAGGTTTTCTAGATATAAGATCACACTGTCAGCAAAAAGTGATAGTTTAACTTCCTCTTCCCCAATTTGGATACTCTGTATTTCTTTCTCCTATCTGATTACTTGGGCTAGGACTTCCCAGAACTATATTGAATAGAAATGGTGAAAGTAGGCACCCTTGTCTTGTTCCAGTTTTTAGCGGGAATTCTTTCAACTTTTCTACATTCAGTATAATTTTGACCGTGAGTTTGTCATATATGATGACTTTATGATCTTGAGATATGTTCCTTCTATGCCTAATTTGCTGAGGGCTTTTAGCAGGGAAGGGTACTAACGTTTGTTGAATGGTTTTTCTTCATCTATTGAAATTGCTATTGAGGTTGCTTCTGTTTAAGGGCTGAATTACATTTACTCATTTACTTAGGTTGAACCCTCCTTGAATGCCTGGGATTAAGCCTGAAGGTCATGGTGGATTTTTTCTATGTGCTATTGAATTCAGTTTTCTAGTATTTTACTGAGAATTTTTATGTCTATATTCATAAGGGGTATTGGTCTGTAGTTTCATTTTTTATTTGTTATGTCCTTTCCTGGCTTTGGTATCAAGGTGATACTGATAATGTAGAATGAGTTGGGGAGGATTCCCTTTTTCTTAATGTTACAGAATAATTTCTACAGTATAGGTACCGGCTCTTCCTTGTAGGTCTTTTTTTTTTTTTTTTTTTTTAAGATTAGATTATAGTTGTTGTTTTTTTAATTTTCCCATATTTTGTATCTATAAGTATTAATGCATCTTTTTAATTAAATCATAATTATGCACACTGATGCATTTATGGGGTTCACTGTACTGATTTGATATACAATGTGAAATGCTTAAACTGATTAACACATCCATCACAATTATATTCTTTTCTTAATAGTTTTGAAATATACCATTGCATCATGCACATTAGGTGAGGTCCCCCTAAATATCCTCCCTCCTCCCTCCTCCTCCTCCCTCTACCTTCTCCTCTCTCTCTCCTTTTCCCTCCTACTTTCTGCACTATAGTTATGTTTTACCACTTGTATGAATGTGTAGGTGCTTATATATTGATTTCATAGTAGTATTGAGTACATTGGATACTTTTTCCCCCCATTCTTGAGATACTTTGCTAAGAATATGTTCCAGTTCCATCCAGGTAAACATAAAAGATATGAAGTCCACATCTTTTTTAAGGCTGCATAGTATCCCATTCCTTGTAGGTCTTGTAAAATTCAACTGTGACCTCACCTAGTCCAGGGCTTTTTCTGTTATTGGAAGATTTTTTATTATTGCTTCAATCATTGCTCAATTATTGGTCTGTTCAGGAGTTCTATTTCTTCCCAATTGAGTTTTGAGAGGTTGGGGGGTTTCCAGGAATTTGTCCACTTCCTCTAAGTTTTTGACTTTATACCTGTAGATATTTTCATAGTGTTCACAAATGATACTTTGTATTTATGTGATATCAGTTGCACTATCTCCTTTTCCATTTATGACTAAGCTTCATAGGATCCTTTCTTTTCTATTTCTGGTCAATCTAGCAAGAGGTACACGAGGGAGTCTATCAATTTTGTGTATCTTTTCAAACAATGAACTTTTTGTTTCATTAATCCTTTATACTGTTTTTTTGTTTGTTTGTTTTCCATTTCATTTAGTTCTGCTCTGTCTTTAGTATTTGTTTTCATCTACTAGCTTTGGGTTTGGTGTGCTCTTCCTTTTCTAGTTTATTCAGATGGGTCTCAGATTGCTAACTTACTATCTTTCTATTTGTGGTAGGAATTTAAGGCTATAAATCTTTCCCCCTTAGGATTGCTTTTGCTGAATCCCACAGTTTTTGGTAGCTGTGTCTCCATGTTGTTGAGTTTAAGGCATCTTTTAATTTCCATCTTAATTTCATTGACTCAATAATCATTCAGCAGTAGGTTGTATAATTTTCATAATTTTTTTGTAGAATTCAATGTTTCTCTTGGGTTGATTTCTAGTTTTATTCCATGGTGGTCTGAGAAGATAAACAGTATGATATTTATTTATTTAATTTCTTGAGATATATTTTGTGACCTAAGATATGATCAATTTTGGAGAATGTTCCATTGCTGATCAGAAGAGTATATATATCTAGTAGTTTTTGGATAAAAAAAAAAAATCCAGTTTTTAAAATTTATGTTGGGCTTGGATGATCTGTCTAGTTCTATTAGGGGGTGTTGAAGTCTCTGGCAATTATAATGCTGCTGTTTATCTCTCTATCTAATCAGGTTTGCTTTATGATTCCAGGGTGCTCAGTTCATAAATATTTAGGATTTTTTTTTCTTGTTGAATTGCTCCCTTTATCATTATATGATGACCATCTTTGTCTTTCTTTACTATTGTGGATTCAAAGTTAATTTTATCTGATATGAGAATGGCTATATGAGAATGGCTGTATCCTTTTGGTGTCCACTTGCACTAAGTATTATTTTCCATCCCTTTATTCTGAGTGGGTATGAGTCCTTGTGAGTTACATGTGTTTCCTGAAAACAGTAGAAACTTCAGTTGCATTTTTCATCCATTTTGCCAGCCTGTGTCGTGTCTCTTGAGTAGAGCATTCATATCATTCTGAACGATTGAAAGAATTGATATGTTGCCTGCTATTCTGTTCATCCTGTTGGGTAGTACCTTATTGCTTTGTTTTATCTCTTATGTTCTTATTTTATATGAGCTCTGAGCTTCAGTTTTGGGTGTTTTTACATTGGCAGGTGTCTATTGTTCTCATCTATGTATAATGAGGTTCTGAGTATTTCCTACATGGCAGATCTGGTCTTAAATTCCTTCAGTGTTTGCTTGACTTGGAAAGTCTTTTTTCTCCTTCATACATCAAACTTAGTTTTACAGAATTCAACATTCCAGGTTGGCAGTTGTTCTGTTTAAGAAGACTGAAGATGGAGCCCCAATTCCTTCTAACTTATAAGATGTCCATTGAGAAGTCTGCAGTTAGCCTGATGGGCTTTCCTTTGTAAGTTATTTGATATTTTTAACCTCATAGCTCACAGGAGTTACCCACATGTGTTGACTTGGGCCAGTCTGATGATTCTGTGCCCTGGTGATCACCTCTGCAATGAATCTGTCAGCTGTTCATTGAGCTTCTTATACCTAGATGTCTAAATTGCCAGGAAGACCAGGGAAGTTTTCCTTAATGATTCCCTCAAATAGGTTTTCCAGCCCTTATATGTTTTCTTTTTCACCCTCAGAGATGCCTATGATTCTAATATTTGGCCATTTTACATAATCCCATAAATCTCATAGACTCTGTTTATTCCTCTAAATTCTATGTTCTTTATTTTTGTTTGAAGGAACAAGCTGCAGTGTTATTTTGGGGACCTGTGATCAGCTCTAGCCTCTCAGAATATGTACTTATATGCCTTAGGTAGTGGATGGGTCCCTGGAACTTCCACGAGAGTCTTTACTCTCTACCATAGCACAGACAGGTGGGAGGGTGAGACTGATAGGGGCTGAGCTGGCTGTACCTTCCCTCAGGCTCCACCAAAGCTGGTAAGTTAACTGCTTTGGCAGGGGTTAAAGGTCTACACTGAGATTTCTGAGGAAATATGCCAAGGAGGAGGTGAGGTGGTCCCACCCAGCCAGAAAATCTTCTTACAGAGGCAGGGACATCCAAAATCCACAATCTGGCTAGCAGGAATGGGTTTCACTCTTCTGCCCCCTCCCCTGCTCTGTGGTCTCCCTCCAGCCAGTAGGCAGGAGCTCAAACTAGCTGAGCTCCCTGGAAGTAGCTAGCACTGCTGGCTTGGAGGTTCCTTAACCCAGGATGCTGCCCTGATCTGACAGGTGATGATTTTCCTGTGGGGAAAATCAGGGTACTATGTTTTTTTTCATTCTGCCCCTGTCTCCTGAGATTAGTTCATAAATCTCCCCCTCTGTGGCCCTGAGGAACATGATCAACTCCTAGGGCATAGGATCTGGTCTTTAGGCCTGTCCTCAGTTCCCCAAAGATCAATCCTTGCCCATACTGGGGTGAAGTGTGCTTGTCCTGAGTTGCCTATGGGGTGCTCAAGCAAGTTTGATATCCTTCTGCTTCAAGGAATGCCCTAATGTGATGGGGCAGCCAGGCAAGCAGCACCAGAGAGTGCTGGTGAGCTGGGAGCTCATAGTCCAAGCATGCCTTAGCCCTCTGCAGGTCTTTAAAAGGAAAATTTTAAGCCCTACTTTCTGTGAAAGGCCCAATAGAGAGAAGGCAGCAACTCATGAGAGCCCTGGCTAAAATGTCTTTCCCAGCAGCTGCAGGCAGTGGAGGGGAATGAGAGGAAAAGAGTCCGAATGGAGAAAAGTTAGCACTCTGGTCTCTGTACCTCTATCAGGAAGGTAGCCCACCTGGAATGTCCAGGCTGTGGGGTCAGGCAGATCCCCTGGGACCACTGGCCGGTTCCCTGTGCTCCCACAATCTGGATCAGAGATGGGAAATGTTTGTGTGAGAACAAGCAAGATGAAAACTGAGGGAATGAAGCCCTATGGGGAGGACAAAGGCACACATTGTGTGGAGAAGCAACATGGCACCGGCCATCTTGATTTGGGTCTGTGGTGATGAGAAATACCCTAAGGGGGGCTAGCAGCATGGAGTTTTGTCCTTACGAAGCTCCCAGTTCACTGGTGGCAGCAGCTTTTGAGCTTATGAGGGTAGAAAGACTCTCCAACATGCCAAGAGCCCACTGACTGCCAGAGGTATGAGGGAAGGAAAAACAAATTGCTCCACCTACCCTTTTAGGTGGACTCCAAGCCTCTTGGGTGTGGGGGGTTCTCTGCTAGTATCTTGCTCCTTCTTGTTCTGTTCCAAAGATTCTTCCCATGGAATTTCTGGTAGGATTTGGTACTTTTTCCTTGGAATTATTCCCAATCTATGATTATTTGTTTTTTCCTTTTCATCTAAAACTTTTTCTTCTTTCTAGACAATCTGTCAGCTGGTGTCTCTGGTCAGCCATCTTTTCTCTCCCCTATTTATGCCTGTTTCACAGGGGCAGATTTTGGAACAGTTTCTAGGTGTATTGGCTCTATCATTTATTAACTATAAGACCTTTACAAAGTTAATTCAATTTTCCCCATCTTGGTTTTCTCATCGATACATCGAGATAATACCACCATCTGCCTTAGGGATGGTGATGAAAATTAAATAAACAAATGTAGGTAAAACACGTAGAAACTGTGCTTTGTAATTCAGGAGCACAGTATTAGCTGTGGTTGTTATAATTATTAAAAGAATGCTTTGTCCTCCTAATGCAATTTTAGCATGGTCTCTTTTCCTTAAAGGAGATGAAGACAGTAGCCATTTCTGTGTTTATAATAATTTTTGTAATCTAGAGCAGGGTCAAGAAACTATGGCCTGTAGGTCAAAACTAGCCTACTGCCTGCTTTTGTAAATAGTTTTGCAAATTAGTTTTATTGAAAAGAACCATATGTATTCATTTACATATTATCTGTGGCTGCTTTTGCACTATGACGGCAGAACTGAGTAATTGCGACAGTCATTATATTATCTGGCCTTAACAGAAAATGTTTGTCAACTCTTGATTTAGAGTAAAACCAAGTTTCAATGTTTATTTGAAAGGTCAGTGAATGACAGGATGAGAAAAAACTATAATTTGTACCGAAGGATGATCGTTTTTCCTGTCTCTGATATTGCTTGCTATGTGGATTCAGACAAGTCAAATTGCCTTTCCACAACTCAGGCTCTTCATTATTAAAAATAAATAAAAACACATACAAAGGGGATTATAATTTTCACCTTATATAATTAGCACACATTTTAAGTACAATAACATGCATAGAAGTGCTTAGTCAAATTTAAATTACTAAGCAAATTTGGGGCATTAATCATTACCAAATCTAATCTATCCATTTAGCTTTTTGATGATAAAGTTTTGACCAGGTCTAAACTTGCCCCTCCCAGCCTGATTCTGGGCCCTGGTCAGTGCTGTGGCCTCTTTCAGCCTGGTAATGTAAAATTTCTCCTCAATTTGAGTCTTTAGGATAATGAATTTGGTTATGGGATACAAGGAACACATGATAAAGTAATTCTTTTCTTTTCTTTCTGAAGGGTCATGATTAAAATGTAGTGCTTTCCAGCCAATGATATGGGACCTGCGCACACAGCTCTATGGGGCCCTCTGCCAGCGGGCCTCATTAAATCCTTGCAAAGCTCTCCCACATTTTGTCATCAGAGTGTGTTCACTCCTTGACAGTTTTGACTTTTGTTCCAGGGTTCTTAGGTTCACACCTTCACGTTTCTTAGCACTTGCTGGAATTTGACTCTTTTTATCAAATAAAATTTTCTTTCTCTTATATCTACTGCCACATTTATCACATTTTTATGCCTTAAAGAAAAAGAAAACATTCTACAATTCCTTTTTTTTTTCTGAAAACTGAAGATCTTGATCCTTTCTCTCATCTTAGACCAAACTCTGAGAAGAAATTGCAGTCCTATCTGCAAAACGATGTAGATCTTCTGTAGAGCTCTAAATGCAGCACCCTTCCTCCTGTTCTCCTGGACAGTGTACTATGGTTTGTCTATCATTACTCTTGGTGTCATATAAAGGAATTCAGTTCTGTTTAAAGGCTGAGATTTTAGAAAATGGAGAATCATAACTAAACTCTGTCAATAAAGCCTTTCCTCCTCTATGTGACGAATGATGAGAAGAGATGTTCAGGAACCCACAAGAAGAGTCAAGGTATGGCAAAGAGTTTCCCACATATACAGATGTTTTAATAGCCTTTCTATCTGAGCTGTTTTATCACTTAGAAAGGCAGAGGGCATCTGTTCTTTATATTTTTGACAAGTTAAAAATGTTTATTCTGGATATTCTTGCTACCAATTATAATTTTATCAAGGTATATATATTACATTATTGCATTATGAATATTTGCTTCCATTCTTCCAATGAATGTGGTAATACACAGAACACTTGATTAATCACATACTAAGCACTAAGAATAAGTATCTCAGAAATATTTAAAATTCTGGCTAAGAAAGACATTTCTTCTAATAAACACGAATAAAGTTTTCTTTAAAAACAATAAAAATTGTGCTAGCATTCTAGCTTCCCTTAACATGTCTGGTCAGACTCTTTAAGGTCAACTTTACAAAAGAATTAGTGCTTTAGGTCATAAAGAAAAAAATCATCAGGGTTCCATAATCTCAAAAAGTATGAAAAGTTTGAAGCTAAAGGATGACATGTGGCAAAGAAGCTCCTATTCATAAAGTTTCAAAATGCTAAAAGAAAAAATACCAACTCAGAAATATTTTCACAACCCTCTCTTAATAACTTTAGTAGCTAAAAGTTACTGCTGAATTGCTGAAGATAAAGACTGATAATCTACCACAAAGAAAGAATGAAATTTAGTTTTGACCTGCTCTTCTCTTTGAGTCCCCTGGTGTTGAAGGGCACTCACTAAATATCAATAATATCAATCTTCATAGTGCTTCAAAGAATATACTTTAAACAGCCCTGGATTTAAACCCTAATTCTACCACTCACTCTATGTGACCCTAGACATACAAAACTTAACCTCCCTGTGCCTCTATTTCTATATCTGCAAAATCAGGATCCTAATAGCAACCTCATAGGATTTTTATTAGGATTAAATGAGCCCCATGTATATACTCACAATAGAATAGTACATAGTTGTCAAAATAAGTGATTATAGTTGTATACAACAGCATGAATGAATTGTACTATTATAATATTTAATAAAAAAGGAAGTAATAAAAGATAACTCACAGCATGATTACCTTTTAAAGAATAACTAAAATTAAAAATATTCTTTCCTGTGAAAGGAAAGAGCACAGGGTCATGATGACCTTAGGCAAAGAAAGCCAGGGATGCACAGGGAGAAGATACCACATGGTGAGGTGTAAGATATTTTCAGTGTTTTAGGGTAGGAGATTCTCTGTTTTTATTATGTTACATAAAAATAGATGAATAGAGTGGGATAAGAGAAGTCTATGGTAGGAGAATTTTAGGTGGGAGAGTCTATGTTTTTATTATATTTTTTAAAAATAGCTAAATAGAGTAGGGTATGAAAGTAGTAAGTTTAATGATTAGTGACACTGAAAACATAAAAATACTGCAAGAAAAAACAACATATTTGAAGAAAAGAAATAAAATAGCAAAAATAAATGAGACATAATTTAAATTAAAAAAAAAAAAAAAGAAAGAAAGAAAATAGCAAAAGTCATATGATGGTACTCTATGGTACTTTTGAAATAAAAAAAATTCCAAGCTTAATTTCAGGTACAAAGACATACTTGGTAAATGATGAATTAGGTATAGTGCCCATTCCTCTGGTGGCTAGAAAGTGTTTACAGTGATACAGACCCTCTGTATCTTGGTCTCTAATTCTCTCTTTCTTTCTCCCTGACCCTTAATCCTTGTAGATTTTTTATGAGGGAGGCATACCCGAAAATGATGTTGATGTCACTGTACAAAGCCGAAGAATAAAGTTAGTGTCCTTTGGAAGCAACAACAAGATTAATGCAGAACTCATGGTTCCAGGTATAATAATGGCACATTTAAAAAAGCATTGCTTTCAAATATCTATGTATGAGATATGTGGGTAGATAGGTTGGTTGATAAATAATTGTAATAAACATTCTATATTATCTACAATCACTATTAGGTAACAACTCTGAGTTTTCAATGTTAGATTTCTATCCCTTATGAATGTACAAATACAAATAGTAGAAATAATTTACATATGTGAACTCATCAAAACCCTGGGAAATAAACACTATTGAAAGCCCATTTAATAAAGGAAGAAATTTAGGCTCTAAGGGTTCATCCAAGTGTTCCCACAACTAGGCTGAGATTTGATCTAATCCCAAAGCCAGGTCCATTAAACAGTTTACTAAAGGTGTAATAAAGATGTAATAGAGAAAAAAGAAAAAAAAAAAAATATATATATATATATCACAATATCCAGCCCACTAACTGTCAAGATGCTTTATAAGGTGTATGCTAAGTTCAAATAACAAAGAGGCAAATATCTGAAGACTCCGTCTTCCTGTACTAGGGTTAGGATGGGACAAGAGAAGATGAAATAATCATCTGGGTATTAGATTTTAGACCATAAAACCCATTTGCCTCAGCGAGACACTTTTATTTAACTTCCCATTTGCTCTTGCCAATTAAATACCAAAACTGCTTTTACCAAAGCAGTTTATACTTGTGTCATACAGATGGTCTATTGGGAAGTACTGTGGTCTTAACTTTAAGGATGCCATCTCTTGGGTTATGCAGGTGAGCAAGATGAGCCTGCCTGTTGGGCAGAGGGAAGGTCAACCACACAGATTGCTGAAAGATTGCTGGGTGGGGTGAGATGAGTAAAACCTGGTCCTAGCAGACTTTTTGAAGAAATGGTTGCTTAGTTACAAGAAGTTCTCTCCTTCTTGGTTTTCCTCTTCATGACATTCAGACCTTTCTTTCCTCCTAAAGATTTCTTAATCACCAAATTCAACTTCTACAAC
This sequence comes from Loris lydekkerianus, assembly GCA_963574355.1. Lineage (NCBI taxonomy): Eukaryota > Metazoa > Chordata > Mammalia > Primates > Lorisidae > Loris > Loris lydekkerianus. The sequence continues at coordinate 18,657 of CAUYPK010087528.1, read as the reverse complement.
ACCAAAGCCTCAGGCTGAGACCAGCCAGAACCTGAACAATGATTGCATTTACTAGAGGGTTCAAGCAGCATGGCCTAGCTTAGGCAATAAGGGAAAATATTGGAATGTTAAACTGTTTTTTTAAAGATACTGTATAAACAATACAAAGAAACCAGGGGAAATACCTCTTTATGAACTTAACCATGAATGTGGACACAGTCGCTTTGCTAAAGCTGGCATGTTCTACGGTGGAATATGACTATAATGTAGGAATCTCTTTTACTTTATTTCTTCCCTCCATAAATAGTTGACTCCTCATATATTTTTTAAAAAAGTTTCCTTTCGTTAACATTAATGGCCTTCAATTACATCAGGCACTTTTATCATACCAATTTGTGACATGATATTTTTTTAACTTGGTTAAAAATACTGGACAGCACTTTCACAGTCTCCGGTAATCTTTATTGTTTGCTGAGCTGTCTTTAGTTTATCAAAGTCCTCCGTCAATAATCACTTTATAAAACACACAAGCAGCAGAGATTTCCCCTATACGATGTGTATTTTACTATGCTTAATGTTCATCTTTATACACACCCAGATGCTGGCGTGTAAGAAATGTGGAGGGTGTCTATAAATTCAAGGAAACAGTTAAGTGCACAGTGATACACAGATACATGGGTATAATACTTTATGTACTTGATAAATATTTCATCCCTACCATAAAGAGAGCTTTTTATCAACTTTGATTGTTTTTTTATTACCTTAAAGTATTGCAGTTGTTTCTCAGCATTCATTGTTCCTTCCTTTTCTTGCCTCAGACAGGAATTGAAGATGAAAAGCTCTGTATCTCTTAGCCACCCTTTCAGTTCTTTGATCCTGACCTCCAGCTGCCTTACCAGGCTTCCGCTTTCAGGAGAGAGCAGGTCACGTGGACCCGACCCACTGTGCCCTGCCATTGCATCCTGGATCTTCTCTCCAAGGGTTTTCTAATGCATGAGATTAAAAAACAAGAGATAAAACAAACAAAAACCCACCTCCACCACCAACAAAAAACCCAAACATAGATTAGTTTAGGTACCAAAAACATATGACGGTTGGGCTGGTAACAAGAGCCACCCAGAAGTGTCCAGCTGTACCTGTCACCTCGCTACTGACATTCTGTTCAGATTAGCTGGTTATTCCACTTAGGATTCAAATTCTCAGACAGCGTGTGTTGTTCTGACTACCAGTGGGCGCTTAAGGTCTTATTCGCTCATACTTTCCTTTAACAGAAAGGAAATTTGGCCCCAAAGTTCACCATGTCCACAGATAAAATTCATTTGGATTACGACAGGAGTTTACAATAAAAAAATTCCCACATAAAATGTTCAGGAGGTAGAAGTCTGAGTTTGGTCAACAGACTAACAAGGCCAAGAGGAGATTGTAGAAGGCGACTTAAACTGCTTTTTTTTTTTTTTTGTGTGTGTGTGTGTGTGTGTGTGTGTATGTGTGTAAATTTTGTGAAGTTTAATTTCCAAAAAATGACTGAGGGCTTTTAGGAAAGGTAGCTTCCTTGATGCTGTTGCTGATTTTATCTGACTTGGAAAATGTTCAAGCCCAGGATTCTTTCCATTTTACATTTCTGCATGCTAGACTTTCTAATACCAGAAATGTTTTAAAATGATCTCCAATTTACTATGCCACAAGCCTGTTTAGATTAACCACTATGGCACCAGGGCATTCACGGGAAGGGCTCTTTTCTTTTTAGTGGAAAGCACCCAGAATCAATAGGATTTAATCTATGATGATGAATTAAACCTACAAAAATAAGCTTTAAAACACAAATAAAATTAAGTCAACAAACATTCATCTGCTGTGTAGTGTTCTGCAAATAGTATCTTTAGGAGATCGTAACAGAAAAATAACCTTTCTTGGCAACACCCTTGTATTTTCATGGTGCAAATATTGATAATTTGAAGACCCTCAGTGGAACCCAGATTTAGCTATTGTTTTTATGCTGTAACAAAAGTAGCAGCAGGAGGTGAAATCAATGCCCTTGGAGGGTAGGGTCACAAAAAAGAATTTATTGCCACTTTTTTGTTCTGGAACAGTTTGCAATCATAAATTCTTCATAAACAGAATACTTCAGAGAATGGTCCGTCTTCATAAATATACGACAGAGGACATCAATTTCATTTAATTCACAATTTGTGTCAGCACAGCAGATGCCAATGCCTGCCTTGATAGGGTTGTTTAATATGCAATTGAGACAGAGTAATATGCAGCACAGGGGACAAAATTTCACAGATTAAACTGTACGCACCACTGACATTTCATTCTAATGTATTTCCATTCCACACTGTTCACCTTAGATGAAAGTAATATTAAAAACCATATCCCTCTATTTTACTATTGTGAGAAGTTAAAATCCTTGTCTTTAATTTTTTTCATGCCAATTAAAATGTAATCATGCCAATTAAAACAGTGTGTCTGGTGCTGTTAGTGTGGCACAGGTTTTGTTGTAATCTTCCCTTGCCCTACTGTCTCCCCAAATCATTGCAAACCTGCATGTTGTATTTGAATAATATTTTGTCAAAATGGTAACCATTTTTAGTCTCTGACTCATAAAGCATAGCTAAACATTGTTTCTTTTTCCAATATGATGCTAATTTAAAATTTTTGTTGAGGAAGCAACATATATCACACACTTTAAATAATTTTCTAAAAAGATTATTGTTTATCAAGTTACAATAAGTATATTTAAATGCATTGTAAACAGACTATTGCTTTATCTATCAAGCACATAAAGTTGTTCTTATCTATTTAGTAAATAACCTTTTTAAATGTGACATACTAACCACATTTCTCCTGTCTGAGATCAATGAATTCTGTAGAATTTAGGAGGTTCTGCTTTAAATCATTACACTATAAAGTAAAAGTCATTAATTGCTATTAAAAAGCAATGTAACAGTAGATTAGATTAAAAACTTTTAACATTTTAAGTTACTTTTGCATAACCGTAAAGTGTAGTGAATTCAGATGAGAAGCATAAGACTTAAACTTGCAGATTTTTAATCACCTAGATTAAGCATGGCATAAACAGACTATTGGCACTCCTCCAAGTCATTACGGTACATGGAGAGCTTTTTATTCAAAATATTTTTGGAATATTATTTCTTTAAAAAAATTTTTTTTAAGGCAGAAAAAGGGAAGGCATACAAAACCATGCTCCATAACTAACACCACCCACACTTAGCTGTTGTAATTAATCATTTAGGTAATTGACAAATGTAGCTTACCCCCGATTTGAAGTGAAGGCAATTTAGGAGAGAAGCTGTTGAAAAAAATACAGTTTAACTTCTCCTTCTCTCAGCTGTCTTCCAACAAAAGGACAGTACTGTCTCCTGCACAGTGCCATCCTGGTCTCTGGGTAACAGAACCGCTATATTGCCTTTTTGCCAGATTCTTGCATCTCAGTCTTTGGCTGAAACCCAGCCCATCATTGCGTGAAATGAATTACATGAAACTTTTTTTTTTTTTGCTTTTGTTAAAAGTGAGCTGGAAATTGAGGCACAAAACACAAACTGACTTAATTCTGCAATTCAGATTTGAGGCAAATTTGCATCTTTGTTGTGGTGGCTTAAAAGCTGTAGTAACAGCTCTACTTTTCATCTTAAGGGTACAGTAAATAGTTAAACACCGGATGTCTCTTAAATGTACCTTCAGAATAAATTCTATTAACATTCATTCAAGTATGACAGTCAGTGTATATCAGATATACTGTATTATAGTTGACTTGGTGCATACTCATAATACATGGCATATTTTACTTACTTTTTTATGTATTAAAGGACTAAAATTATTAAAATATGAGAGGAGACAAGCTCAGAATAAAAAAGAAAAATCAACAGAAAAGGAAAAGCAGTGTTTTCCCCATAATAGCATGAACAGCTTATTTGAAATGTAGGTAGTGAATTGAAACAGAGAGATATTTGTGCCTCAAATTAGAAATCAGACAGATAGAGTACTTCACTACACAAAAAATGTACACATAACCTACAAACAGTAATAAAAATGCAAATACCCCAAGCAGTTCCCATTTTTCATTAATTGAATCCACTTTTTCAAGGAGATCATTTGGTAGTAAAACGCCACCTTTCTTCAAAGCTTCAACCTTACTAAGCAGCTCTGTCTTTTTCAGGTGCCTGATGGACATTTCCACATTGTATCGCTAAAATAGAAAGCAAGAAAGAGATATCATTAGGAAGAGAGGTGTTCTTAGAAAATCTGTGAATACAGAGTTCCTGATGTGTACTGATACGAATGTTTCTGTTCAGTAAAATTTACAGGGATGCTAAGCCTAAGTACTTCCAGTAGTTGAGGAACATTGCTGATATGGTTAAAGATATATACATTACACACACATAAACATCTAAGCGATGACATTTAGTTGACTAAGACTTATGTCTCTTTAAACTGAAGTTTCCACACACATCTAATCTTTAATTTAAAATACTCCAAATGGGAAAATGCCTGGTCTAGGCAGATTTAATATTACAGTTAATTTAGGTCAACTTTTGGCTCAACTACCTTGAAGGACTAGTCTCAAAGTGGTAGAAATAAAATTATCGATAGGGATTATATGACGTCCTCCTTATCCTATACGTTCTCTGGATTCTCAGTTAACATTTTGTTTTCACTTTTCTTGTACTTAAAAATTCTGTGTGGCCTTAGAGAAAAGGAACATAGAGAGATTAAAAAAGAAAACCAGTGTTTTAGGAATGGGATCAAAGCTATGCTTCTTTAGAGATTACTGTAAAATGTCCCCACACATCACAATTGATTATAGAACCTTCCTCCCCAAAATACACTGTATTCGAACAAACTGCTAAGTGAGCCTCTCCTAAAAGATGTTTTGGTGGCGATAATGTAATGCTATTTAATATGACAGTTACTATGGTGATTCTCTTTAAATAACTCTGTTTGGATAATTTCATAGTTAGTCTTACATTATGGAGGGTTATAAATGAACTGTGGTTGTATTTTTTAAATTCACATGCTAAAACATCTCTGAACAGAAAAACTAGATTCTGGTTAAAAAGTTAAATGCATTTTACATTTTTAGCACATTTCCAAAATGTAATGGCAATTCTAAAACTTCCTTCTTTGTGACACCAAAGCCAGGTCATTGAGTTCTGTGGTAGCATTGTTCCTTTGCCCCAAATAAGCAAGGTTGCCCCAGGATAAGTAAGCACCCCTATCAGATTTAATGAAAACTTTCGTCTGGTGAAAGCGGCAACTAAACAAGTTTAAACATGCCCAAGCACTTGGGTAATTTTATTCACCTTGAAAGCATGGTATTATCTAAGATCCCAAACTAAAATACAATTGGAAGCAGCTTAAAGGAAAAGAAGGTGTGAAATCACTGTTTCGGTTAATAGATCTTCAGCATTTGCATGCATATGTTTGCATACTTTTAGTTTCATATTTTAATCTTTCATTTACACTAAACATGCACATCATTTGTATTATGTAAACTTCTCCAAATGTTAGTCATTTGTGGATCACAGAACAAAATGTTTTAAATTAGGTGATTTAAAGCATTTCATATTATTAATGAATGTTGATCATAGTGTCAGAGAATCCAAAATTACATGAATATGCATAGTGAAGAAAATCAAGGGTTGCTTTAGAGTGCTTTTAGAATTTGGCCTGTGATACATGAGAAACTCTGATTGCATTTTCTAATGGCAGGCAATTACCAGGACCACGGTATTCTAACACTTAAAAAAGTAACACTGTCCACTCGAGTTTTCTGGACTTGATACTCAACAAGTATTCTAGAAACCTAGATAGTGTTTTACTTGTCAAAGTGATGACTGGAGGAGAGAGCAATCTGCTATATGTAATCAGATTCCCATCTAGAATGATGTAGCTGACAAAGATTTACATAATTAATTTTGTAAGCCTGAGACATAATATTGGGGAACCAGAATTTCAGGCAGGCAGAAGAATCCTATTCAAGTCTTTTACTTATGCCAGGTGTATTAATCAAAAGAGGGAGTCCTCTGGCTGTGCCACCTGGGAGTGGCCTCTACCAGTTATCACTTGACCTTGTGACAAGCTCGTCCCGTCTTTACCCCAACTTGGAACAGCTCTTATGTAGCAGATTAGCCAAAACCAAGAACGGTTTAAGTGTGCTCCATAAAAATGACAGTTTTGTAAGAATAAAAATATAAAAAGCAACTAATTTAATTTTACATGTAATAACACACTTTTCTCTGTGAAATATGGTGTTAGGAAGTCACTCCAATAGCTATTGTAAGATATTATATTTAAAAAAAAAAAAAAAAAAAAAAACCTTTGTTTTTCTGTATGTCCTCTGTCTTTGTGATCATGTAGCTTTACTGTATAAACAGCCTGATGAAAAAGACGTGATTGATGGACAATGCCACCCAACTATAAAAGCTAAGAGAATCCAGTTAATTGCTAGATGTATGGGTATGTGAATAAAAGGCACTAGAATTGCCTGTAATTTAAGGTGAAAATATTTATATTAATTTTTGAAACACTCTGAAGGTTGAATCTGATATGATTCAGGGCCTCAAGCTACATGTGCAATACTGCCAGGAGGGTTATGTTTTTGTTGATGCTAGTATGTTTTTGCTCTTCTCTCTCTAACATCTTTTCAGAAGCATTAGACGGGGAGCATCAACTGCCAGCTCTATCAGTTTTCGGTCATCCTATCAAGAAGGGCTACTTTATCCTGTGGTGAAAAGATAATTTAATCTTCATATTCATTCCACCCACAGCAGTAAGTGAGCAGAGGCTGCCCCATTGTGTCCTGTAGTCTGGGGATGTTATGATATAGACTACTCTTCAATAGCCAAAAATGAGATTAGCAAAGTTAAAGTCAGACGGCTTTTCCTGAGAGCTAAGGTAAATAAGCATCCTGTATTTAATTTCCCCACAGCACCTGCTGTGGGTCTCTCTGTCTAGTCAAAAATAAAATATACTCTCTTGAAAGGGCATATTTACATTATTAAGTGTATTTGCTTGGCCAATTCAATTTTGACTAATGAAGCCTCCTAATAGATATGTGAATGATCTAAATTAAAGACACAGGCCACTACTATTCTGCATGCCACTCCTGTGTGCATAAATATGAAGAAAACTTTTTTAAAAAGAGAATTAAGAATAACCACAAACACTAGCTGACTGTTTTAAGTAAGAATTAAAGAAGTTTTTAGAAAATTCTTAATGACTGCTTACTTTTTTAAAACACAAAGGTTAAAACTAAATTATAAAACGCCAGTAAAAACAAGGATTTCTGAAATAAATATACTTAGAAATGCATGAAGACTTGATTGAGATAACTTTTTTGACAGTTATGCTAACGGCTTTCTTCCCCCCCAAAAAACCTTTTTTTGTGTGTGTTGTTGTTGTTGTTAAAAAATCACACTGAAAATTCTGCCCAAATGGAGACTGGAACAATGCCTTGAAACAGTGTTAATTGTCACCATGGAAACCAGAAGAATAAGCCATTTTGAAACTGGTATAGAAGGCACACATTGAGCAACTCAAGCATTTTTCTGCCTCCCTCAATGTTAAAGAACAAGATGCCTTGTCACTGTGAGGTCAGAGAAAGAAAGCATCATAAAAGGGTTGTACATGCTCACTGTCTAGTAAATAAAAAAATAAAAACTAAACTACATACAGCTAATGCCATAAGACTCTACCCAGTGATTCTTTTTGAAATAGAAAGATCATCAAAAGATGGCTAGGATTGGGGGATGGCTTCCACCTAAGCAAAACTTCAGGGCTATATTATGTGAACCTTGCCCCCAAAGCTCCCTGGGAATTCTGCTGTTGTAATAAAACTTCAGAAGAGGGAAGAAAAAAGGCAGCATGATGGAATTCAAAATAATGCTCTACAAGCACACAGAGAGATTAAGACATCCATTGTAAGACTTTTGTATGGTGCTTCTGTTGGTTATGCTGAAAAGAGACCAGACATTACTGAACCGAGAGTGAAGCTTTGGCTACGAGGAACACAAGAATTAACCAAAGAATTTTCTTGATTATCAGAATAGGGCTGTCGGATTCTGTGTCATCAGGGTTTGAGTATTTACATCTTATATTACTTTAACTGGTCTTCAGGTGACTTTATAATAAGATGAGTTGAAAAAAGAAAAGGAGTTATTTATTAGAATGACATATTTAAATATCTTTCCAGGTGCAAATTAATACCACAAACACCTGTATATCCAGCAAGATCCCCTTCTCCAAACATTCGTGATAGATAGCCAGGTGGAGAGATAAAATACACTGAGAAAATACAAAACATATCTTAGTCTATCAATAAGAAAGCATATGCTAGAAACGCACAAAAATACCAAACTACTGGCAAAATTATGTGTGAAAATGTGCATTTTTTGCACAAAAATGCTGGGATTTGTCTATGACTCTCACATGTTTTCTGGCTGTGTTTGCCCTCCTCATTTGAGGCTTCATGGTGGCCCCTCAGCAAGTCCATGCCTAATGCCATTCAGTGGTAAACAAAGAGTCTTTTTATATAAAAGTCCAGGATCCACAGCTCAGCTGTACATGCAGCGTGCAGGAATCTGCTAGAGGCCAGTGTTGCCTTTGCAGCAGCTCTTGTGCTGCCCCCTTTTTCAGACCACTGTCCAGCATCTCATATGCATATGGTGTGTCACATAGAGTCAGTATCACCAATGCCTTGAGAAGATGTTCCAAACTGAAAAAGAGGGTTCAAGCCCAAGACAAATAGTAGTCGCCATTTCTTGCAAATTCCTTATATTTTACCATTAGAATTTATGGTGAGTAATTGCACAGAGAAAGTATAAAGACTCCTACAATTGTCCTTGTAAATTAATAATAGGCTTTCTTGATTGGGATAAATTTGCTGCTGAGCCTTTGGAAAAATTAAAAAGTGCAATGTCATTTAAAATTGCCAGAACTCGCACAGCAAATTACATCTGAGGTTAAGAATTGAGTTTTCCCCCCTCTTCTAGCTTATTCCATTTGCATGATCTGGGAAATCACATTACATTGGCCATGTATTGTTAATTGGACATAGATTGCATTATCTTTAATATAAATCAAACTACAAATATTAAAATGAATTGCAAATTCCCTAATAGAAGATCATAAAACAATCTTTTTTAAAGTATCTCCCATTAATAATTTAATTCCAATTATATCACTTGGAGAACTTAAGTAGGAGACCTGGCAACTTATTTCTCCAATCATTTCTTTTCCATAACAAATATCTAAGCCTTTTATAATAAATACAGCCAGAGCAGAATTCATTGTTATGGAACAAAATAAAAACATCAATAACTGAAAACTTTTCATGTCAATTGAATATAAAATATTGCCTAAGAACATTAAATCCACCTGTCTTCTCCTTTTACTACTCAGCTTAGGGGTGAGAAAAAAGTCTCTTCTAGGCAAGATTCACTAAGTTTAAGGACTAGTGTGATCACGTCCTGTAAAATTATAAAATTGATCATTATTATTCTGTTTACTTTTTAAAAAAGATTCTCTAGCCCCTTAAATATTTCTATAAATTTGATATCTTTCTAAAGCCTTTAATGAGTTTATATTAAATATTTAATATTGTTTAGGGCATATACACTACTACCAAAAACAGTTATATTCCCAGCAGTCCCACTGTTTCAGGCAGAGGACTTGATTGATCCTCCTAGCCTGAATTGAGTAGAATGAAAAGAAGCAGTTGGAAAATAGCTGCAATCATTTAATGCAGATGACCTCTGACAGCCTCGCAGCTCTTCTATCTGAACAGAAATTTGCATGGGGTCTCTGTGCAGAGGAACAATGTAACCTAAATGGTAGACAATCTTTATTCTAATGAAGTGGGTGTCAAGGTCAATGTAAAACTGCAATGATAAATGGTGCACCACTAGGCAGGAGAAGTTGCATAGACATTGTAGTGCTTTCAAGTTAATTGAAGACTGAAATGCACTGCGTGAAAAGCACAGCCTCTCTTTTCACCACAATGTGTTAATGCGCCAATACCAGAATGATTTCTTCGTCATGTTTTCCTATTGACATGTATCTGATCGTAAAAATAACACAAATAAGGAATTATGTCCCCAAATGCACATTTTTAGAATTCACCATTTTCCTGGAATTACAAAAACTAAATGAAATGTCCCAAACGACGTCTTGACACACCTAATGTAATTCCTTTGATCCCTTTTTCTTTTCTTTTTCTATTTAGACCTGTCTTTAATTGGTTTCAACCAAGCAACCTTTTATAGAACCCTTCACTGGGTACTTTCATGTGGAGTAAACTAGAAAGGAGGACCGAGAAGAGGAGAATCGTTCAAATATTATTTTTCCCCTCACTTCTAAGTTTTCTGCTTAGTTTGCAGTTAAGATCTTCAGGTGTCGTTTGTCCTGGATGAAAATATAATGAAAAACAACAACAACAACAAAAAAAAAAACTATTTTCTAGTGTGGGAACCAGAAAACTATAATCTGGTTGTTTGACATTGCCAAAATGACTGTACAGCAATAATTACACGATTTCTTCAGTTGATCTAGCAATTCTGTGGCGGTCAATATTTTTCATCCAATAAAAATAAGGACAGTAAGCTGCTTTTTAAAATTCCTGATCTACTTAAGCCTGTAAAGGGGACATTGTTTGCTAATACACTCATTAGCAACCAAGCACTTTAACTTCATCAATTAAACAGGAAATGAAGTTGTACCATTAGTTTCACAATTTGCTAAAATACTGATAAAAGCATATTACTAATCATTTGAGAAACATTTCCAGGCTCAACTCATAATACTTATACACTGGATGCATTTTTATGTTTGACACTTTTCAGATTCCAGTAAACTCTGGTATAGCCATCTTTCCAACACTAAGCTTCCTGCTACAAAATTATTTTAATAATGCAATTACAGTTAGACTAGTGAGGAATGGTCTGTGGGATGTAGGTCTGCAGTCTTGACAACCAGAAGGCTGTTAATATTCTTTACTATAAAAGAGATGATATTGCTAGTCTGCAGCGCTGATGTAAAAAACTGTCTCCTACAGAAATCAACATTCCTGAAATGATCATTCAGAGGAAAAAAAACCTTAACATGATGGAGGATAGTGAAAAAGAAAAAAAAAGTTACTGATGAAACTGTTTAAAAAACTATACAGCTTCATCTGTGTGTGATTTGTCAGGTCTGAAGCTTTGACGTGCCCAAGGGGCAGACCCCAGCGGGGAGTAAGCTGCCGAGCTAAATAGCTGTGAAAGAAGTCTTAATGTAGGATGGAATTCAAACTAACCTTGACATGACCTCGGGAAAAATATGCAAAAAGTAAAATGAATGCTCTCTGCAAGATACATCCTAATTTTGTGGTGGTGGAGCTGTTTTTAGTTTTACAAACATAACTGAGACCTTAAAAGAAAAATAGAAAGCTAGTAAAAGGGGAAAAGTTTAGAATTCAGGCAAAAAAAAAAAAAAAAAAGTACGCAGGCATGATGTGTTACTGTGAAGGCATGTGAACCGTTTGGAAAGAATCCAAATAAAAACCCACACTGAATAATATTGTTGTCAGCCTGTCTATTCAGGAAAATTGTTTTTTGTTTTTTTTTTTTTAGGTTGAATATAAATGACACAAAGCCAAGATTACATCATTGCATTACAAAGTCTGTTGTGGCTTTTAGCTGAACAAGCCCCATGGATCTATTGGTTTAGGATACTAATTCAGTAAGGAGGTTTTAATGTGCTATTTTTTCCTCCAGTGTCAATAAAAAATAGAGAAATTTAAGGAAAAACTATTTTGTGTACCCTCTAGTCTATTTCTTGCTTTTGCTCTGTATTTGATAAGCCAAACTACAGTTTTAGTTGATGCATTTAGTCCTGATTTGATTCTATTACAAATTTTGCCTGCTTTCAAGTGATTGGCTTAGAAGAAAAGCATTTGCTCCAGCTCCCCAGCCAAGAACTGGCCAACTCACTGGATATATGGACATTTTAATTGAGTGTCAACTTGTGTAGAAATTCAATCCTATTACCTTCTCAATGCAATTTTGTAGCAATACCAGTTATTTACTACACTACTAACCAGATTTTAAACATAATTAAATTGCTAAGAACATACACCCAAAATCTAATGACTTAAATCCCTACAGCAAGGATGTAAATTCCTGGATCAGGTGTATGTACTTCCATCAGATTTTCATAAGCATAAATTGAGCAGATGGATGCAATCATTTAGACACACACAAGTACAGGATGTTTTGGTGAGAACCTGTCCAACAACCAAATGTAAAGATCACTGATTAATGGATATTATTCCAGAGGTTTATTCTTTAGCCTATACTTATTCAATACTTTATTAAAGACATAAATAAGGAAAACATGAATATATCTATCACACTGCCAGGTTATACTAATCTCATTGATCAATAAAGAGTAATAAATATTTTAGCTTAGAGATCATAAACTCAAATACCTAAAACAGTGGTATAATAGGGAACAAGATCTCTGGGGATAAAAAGGAAGACAAATAAAAGGAAAAATCCCCATTGTGGCGCCTGTGGCTCAAAAGGGTAGGGTGCCAGACCCATATGCCAGAGGTGGCGGGTTCAAACCCAGCCCCCGCCAAAAAAAAATGCAAAAAAAAAAAAAAAAAGGAAAAATCCCTGATTTGTTGTGTTTGCTGATTTCCCTGGTGTAGACACTCCCACCATGGCTAATTCCAATCTACTAATGGTTGTGACTACTGCCAAAATTCCTCACAAGCCCGTATTAGCCGGCTCCAACACTCCACTACCAGGTAGGTGATCTGAAGGAGTTGAGTGTGACAAGGACAAGTCTTCTCTCCCTCATGTTTTAAACATTACTGGCATCATGGCAAAAGAGAATGATTTTCTCTACTAAAAGATAAAAAATGCATACATGTGATTATTACTAACATCTAATCCCAGTGAGAAGATAACCATGTGAACTGTGGAGGATGGGAAAGCATATTTCCCCGTAAAAGGGGCAACTTTTCCCATGTGGGAATATGGCTTCAAAATGGATTCAGTATGGCTAGGTATTTTTTTAAGAGAACCCCAAAAAACATGTTTTCATACAAAATCTCATAATTTGTATTTGTTCCATTAAAACGTTTTAATTCTACACAGGCCAAACTGTCTCTGACTTGGATCTGAATCTGCTGGCAACTACTTCACAATGTCTATTTCAGATGGTAATAGACTCTAAAAGGAATAAAACAACTTCATAATGGTTTAAGTCTAAGAAATGACAAAGGTCAAGCCTGACATAGTTAATAACCACCCCATCCCACCCTACCCCGTGCTCCCCTCCAAAGATAAAAATGTTCAAACTGCATAAAGAATGGAGGTAACTAGGCTTCAATTGCCTTTTGAGTTCAATATGAATCAACAGACAATGAAAGGTAGATATAAAAAAAGGAAATAGACTGGGCTAACTGGCTCATATCTATAATCCCAGCACTTTGGGAGGCCAAGGTGGGAGGATCATTTGAGGCCGGAAGTTCAAGACAAGCCTGGACAACATAGCAAAATCACATCTCAAAGAAAAAAAATTTTTTTAATTAGCTGGGTGTGTTGGCATTCACCTATAGTCCAAGCTTCTTAGGTAATAATAGATAAATTAGCTTGACTGTGATTGACAAGGCCCAAATCCACATTCCTGGTTCTGCTTAGGTCTCGTTTTCTGAAGGGACCTAGAAAACATATTAAATGTCCAATGAGATACTCAAGGAGGGGAGAACATTCAATACTTTCTCATGGGTCCACCTGTTGAGGAAGTTAGAGGTATTCAGTCAAGGGGCAAACAAGAGAGGTGAGAGAAGAGCAGAAGGACACCTCAGCAGATTTTGAATATTTAGAGGACTTTTATATAGAAAATCAGAAGTCAGGCTGATAATCAAAGACTGAGGTTTAAACAGGAACTCCAGAGGTATTCAGGCAGAAACCACAAATCTACCTGGCTGGGATATTTCATGGGATAATGAGGCACTGAATGACAATTGGCCTGGAAGACAGAGTCTAAGGTTCCTCTTTGTTTTAGAAAGTTGAGCTTTCTTGGGCCAGCGTTCATAGGATCAGCAATAACAATCACATTACAGTGGTTGGAAGAAATGCCAACATTGAAAAACAGCAAGTTAAGAAAAAGCTTTCGCTTGCTGGAATAAGATTCAGATATAAATCCTTATGCAGAAAGACCAGAGAGAAAAACAGTGAAGCAAAGACACAACTATATACAATGTGAGCTATGAAACAGGATGTGGAGAACTGGAAGCAGGATAAGGCAGACTGAAAATTCTGAAACCATCTGCAGTCCATCCTGCTTCAGAGAGGCATCTCACAAGATTTAAGATACTGAATGAAATCTTTCAAGTCCTTCTACTTGATATATATATATATGTATATTGTTGTTTTTTGTTTGTTTGAGACAAAGTTTCATTAGGTCACCCTGGTTAGAGTGCTGTGGCTGTCTCCACAGCAGCCTCCAACTCTTGGGCTTAAGCGATTCTCTTGCTTCAGCCTCCCAAGTAGTTGGGACTAAGGCACCTGCCACAATGCCCAGATATTTTTTGGTTGCAATTGTCATTGTTGTTTGACAGGGCGGGGCTGGGTTCAAACCTGCCAGCTCTAGTGTATGTGGCTGGCGCCCTAGCCACTGAGCTACAGGTGCTGAGCTACTTGATAAATATATTATAGGAGACTTCTATTATAGGATTTTTGTGATTAGGCCCATATTTCAACAAGGTTTTTCTTGTAGATTTTTTTTTAAAGACATAAACTTCACAAATCCACTCAAAAATTTCCTTCCATTGTATTCACAATCTATATATATATGACTTGTATATATAAGTCATATATATATATATAGATTGTGACATATATATATATATATGACTTAAAAAAATTTTTCCTTCCATCAATACAGACCTTCCTCCAACATAATCTAAGAAGTGGTTATAACCCCTAACAACAGCAGCCTGGGCATAATGGCAATCTCTTGTCCATGCTATGAAAGTCCATGGCTGCACTTTATTAGGTCAAAATTCTACACATCCCAGTGGGTTTTCTACATATTCCAATGCACTTCAGTGATGATGTGGATCACACCATGACTACTCTGATTACCGTTTCATTATAATACACCATCTCAGGGCTGTTGTAATGTCATGTCAGCATATAGTAAGAACACTTATGCAATTATGTAATATCTATTAGAGTTTGCAATGTAAGGTGGTAAAAAGACTTGAGGAGTTGCAATAATGTAATGAAACTCAGTTCTCTCCTTCAAAAAATTTTCCAATTTAAAAGTATCATTACTAAGGCCAGGCAAGGTGGCTCACACCTGTAATCCTAATGCTTTGAGAGGCCTAGGAAGGTGGATTGCCTGAGCTCACAAGTTCGAGACCAGCCTGAGCCAGAGAGAGACCCTATCTCTAAAAATAGCTGGGCATTGTGGCGGGTGCCTATAGTCCCAACTACCTGGGAGGCTGAGGCAAGAGAATCACCCAAGAGTTGGAGGTTGCTGTGAACTGTGACACTATAGCACTCTACCAAGGGTGACAAAGTGAGACTCTGTTTCAGGAAAAAAAAAAAAAAAAAAAAAAAAAACTGTATAGGTATAGATAAAATTGTCAAATATAAAAGAACGGTTAATTTAAAAATAAATAAAAGTATCATTTTTTTTCTTTTTCATCTCCCAATCTAAATGAACACCTTCAACCACAGCTATTTTTAATTGGGCATTACTATATAACTTTTTTTAAGAGATGGTGGTCTCTGTAAGTTGTCAGGCTAGAGTGCGGTAGTTATTGACAGGTGTAATCATATGTAACTTGTGGCCTCTAACTTCTGAGCTCAAGCCATACACCTGCTTCAGCCTTCTGAACACCTGGGGCTACAAACACACACTACTATGCTCAGCACTACACACTACTATGCTTAGCACTAAATTTATAATTTAATAAATTTTTAATAAGCAAAAGAAGAAGAAAAAGAGAAAAGAAATATCCTTGATTTTAGCTATTCTCCATGTGTAACAAAGGGACAAATTTATCTAATGTATGCTACAAGAAATCTAGTAAAAATGTAAGTGTAGTAAAGTCCCCTGAAGAATAACTATCATGCAAACTTCAAACACAACAGTCACATTTTTCTGTCTTCCTTGACCTCTCGTGCAGACATAGTACTTTTTGCTTCACCACCTAAAGCTTGATTGACCAGCTATGCCCTAAATTAACTATGATATTCAAATGAGATAAAGCATTGATATCCATATTTACACCCCTAAACTATGACCAAAAATATCCACTTGTCTTCTGTCTAGCTGCTCAACTCCACTCAAATATCTATAAAAACAGAAATCTTATTTGTCCTGTAAATTTGAACAATAAACTTTCAAAGAAGGATAGCTATGTCTTCTTTGGTTGACTATGGAATATCTTGAATATTTGAGACCTTCAGAAAATCCTGAGTCAATGAATAGTTTCTCAAACTGATACGTGAATTGCTGTCTATTGTTTTAATACACAATCATAGAAGAATTTATATATCAAAGCTTACCATATATCTGTATAGCTGAGTTACAGGCCTAGTTCAATGCCAGCTTATAATGAAAATGCTGATGAAGCCTAAACTATGGATGTGTATGGCTGTGCAGCAGCAGCCATTTCAAATATAGATATATTTTTAGCATTAGGAGGCACCACGTTTGTTTAAATCTGGACTTTTCCCCCACAATTGCAAGTAATGTTAATAGCACACTGTAAATGTTAAGGCTAAGTGTGCAGTGTCAAAATAGACTGGATCTCTCTGAAAATTGGAACTTCAGGCTTTTCAAACATAATCCAGATGTTTGGCTTTTATTCAGATTTCAAGAAAGAGGGAACTAATATGATATAAAATTCATACATGCATATTTCATTAGCGCCTTTTGTATCGCTGAATTAAACATTCTGAAACGTGCTTTTCCCAAATCTCATAGTTTTAAACCAAAGCAGTTGCCAAAATGTTGCACACCTCAATAATAACGCCAAATTAATTTCATAAAAAAGAGGTTATTTCTTACATTAACTCTGTTGATAATGTTTCCTCAGAGAGCAACCTTGCTTTCTCTCTGAGGATCAGAGTAAGAGTGAGAAACAGAACACTGCAATGATTATAGTTTATCAAAAAGGTGCTGCTCCAGAACATGGGAACTTCTGAAATCTGAAAGAACCACTGGCCCAAACACAGGCTGAGAGTACCATTGTCTTTGTTGTCTCTGTCATTACACAGAGAATGTAAGGTAAATGTTTCAAGTTTAGCACAAATGTATCCATTCCTCAGGAACTAAGGATTCCAGCGCCCAGAATCTACCCTGTCATGCCAGGTGCTAAGACAGAGCTGACCAAAGCATTCCAGGGTTGCCTGTTCCCAAAAGATACTGCCAATGCTATCCTACCTTTATGTATTCACATTGTAATTTTTAAAATAGGGTATTTTGGACTTCTCAAAGGTTTTCATACCAATAATCTCAACAGGTGAATGATGGCATGGAATTTTTCTTGATGACTGCTCAGATCCCTGTATGGTAAAAACACTTGATGCCTTAGGCTACTTTTCTGAAGGTATCTCTGGTACTTTCACTTTTTATATAAGGACAAGTGTGGCTTTAGAATTAGATTATAAGCTTCTGAAGTGGACTGTATGAGGTCAAGGACCGTAAGCCATTTGCTGCAATTCTTAGCATTATGGTTTCGATATAGGAGGAAGTTAGAAAACGTATTCATTTGAATTTCTCCCAAAAGAAAGTCCAGGTGGGCATATGTCAACTGTTGAAATGTATGCCACATAGAGTTTGAGTACACAGAAATGAGTCATCCATTGTGATCACTTTAGTTATCTTTGAACTTCATTCTCTATGGACAACTTATTTGGTAAAACATCTAATACAGAAATATTATTGTCAATTTTCAGGTAGAAACCATGAACAAAAATCAGTTTCCCATGGACCGAAATGGTTAACAAAAGAAAAGCTTCTATAAAATCTATCAAAGAAAGGAGAACGGTGATAGCAGTTCTTTGAATATTTTAAGGGCATCTTTCATGAGGCTGTGTTTTCTCATAGCAAGAATTTTGATCAGGATATACAAGGCCAAGTTTAATTTTCAGTTTTAACAACAATATTCTATAAACTTAAAACCCTTTTTGTTCTAGCTGCTCCCCTAATGCATTTTGTTACTTGGGGTACCTACCCATATTTACCAGGCAGCTTATTATAAGAAAATAAATTTTAGAATTTTAGGCTTTAATCCTTAAGCACTGTTGCACCAGCCTCAGAAAGCTTGAGTATTGTTTCAATGGATTGTTCTCTGCTTTTGCTCTCCTATGGCAAGCCCATTGGGAAAGTTAGTAATATTACTTCTGTCTTAGAGATTAAAAATGGATACATAGAAGCTAAGTGACTTGCCCAAGGTCATTGAGATAGCACTAAAACCAAGATGGGAGGAATGGGGCAGTGCCTGTGGTTCAAAGGAGAAGGGTGCTGGCCCCATATGCTGGAGGTGGCAGGTTCAAACCCAGCCTCAGCCAAAAACTGAAAAAAAAAAAAAAAAAAAAAAAAAAATACAGGCGTAAGGTCAGCTTAGCTTTCTGGGTTATACCATAC